>JAACNH010000251.1:172429-191973 GCA_019447015.1 Hymenochirus boettgeri | reverse complement strand
TTGTAGTAGCTAGAGTGTAGTTAGTGTAGCCTAGAGTGTAGTTAGTGTAGTAGCCTAGAATGTAGTTAGTGTAGCCTAGTGTAGTAGTGTAGGAGCCTAGTGTGTAGTAGTGTGTACCGTAGTGTAGTAGGTAGCCTAGAGTGTAGTTAGGGTAGTAGCCTAGTGTGTAGTTAGTGTAGTAGCCTAGTGTGTAGTTAGTGTAGTAGCCTAGTGTGTAGTTAGGTGAGCCTAGTGGTAGCTATGTGTAGTAGCCTAGTGTGTAGTTAGTGTAGTAGCCTAGTGTGTAGTTAGTGTGTAGCCTAGTGTTGTAGTTAGTGTATACCTAGTGTGAGTTAGTGTAGCCTAGTGTGTAGTTAGTGTTAGTAGCCGTGTGTAGTTAGTGTAGCCTAGTGTGTAGTTGGTGTAGCCTAGTGTGTAGTTAGTGTAGCCTAGAGTGTAGTTAGTGTAGTAGCCTAGTGTGTAGTTAGTGTAGCCTAGTGTGTAGTTAGTCTAGTAGTAGCCTAGTGTGTAGTTAGTGTAGCCTAGAGTGTAGTTAGTGTAGTAGCCTGTGTGTAGTTATGTGTAGCTAAGTGTGTGTAGTGTAGTAGGCTAGTGTGTAGTTAGTGTAGCCTAGAGTGTAGTAGTTAGTGCCTAGTGTGGTTAGTGTAGCCTAGGGTGTAGTTAGTGTAGGTAGCCTAGTGTGTAGTTAGGAGTAGTACTAGATGGTAGTTAGTGTAGTAGCTAGGGGTAGTTAGTGTAGCCTAGAGTGTAGTTAGTGTAGCCTAGTGTGTAGTTAGTGTAGTAGCCTAGTGTGTGTAGTTAGTGTAGTAGCCTAGTGTGTAGTTAGTGTAGCCAGAGTGTAGTTAGTGTAGCCTAGTGTGTAGTTAGTGTAGCCTAGTGTGTAGTTAGGGTTAGTAGCCTAGTGTGTAGTTAGTGTAGCCTAGAGTGTAGTTAGTGGTAGTAGCCTATTGGGGAGTTAGTGTTAGCCTAGAGTGTAGTTAGTGTAGTAGCCTAGTGTGTAGTTAGTGTAGTAGCCTAGTGTGTAGTTAGTGTAGCCTAGTGTGTAGTTAGTGTAGTAGCATAGTGTGTAGTTAGTGTAGATAGAGTGTAGTTGTGTAGTAGCCTAGTGTGTAGTTTGTAGTCGCTAGAGTGAGGAGTGTAGTAGCTAGTGTGTAGTTAGTGTAGTAGCCTTAGGTGTAGTTAGTGTAGCTAGTGTGGAGTTAGTGTTAGCTGAGTGTAGTTAGGTAGCCTAGGTGTAGTTAGTGTAGCCTAGAGTGGTAGTTAGTGTAGTAGGCCTAGTGTGTAGTTAGTTGTAGCCTAGAGTGTAGTTAGTGTAGTAGCAGTAGTGTGTAGTTAGTGTAGTAGCCTAGTGTGTAGTTAGTGTAGCTAGAGTGTAGTAGTGTAGTAGTAGTGTGTAGGTTAGTGTAGTAGGCCTAGTGGTAGTTAGTGTAGCCTAGAGTGTAGTTAGTGTGAGTAGCCTAGTGTGGAGTTAGTGGAGTAGCCTAGTGTGTAGTTGTGTTAGCCTAGTGTGTAGTTAGTGTAGTAGCCTAGTGTGTAGGTTAGGTTGTAGCCTAGTGTGTAGTTAGTGTAGTGTGTGTTAGTGTAGCCTAGAGTGTGTTAGTGTAGTAGCCTAGTGTGTAGTTAGATGTAGCCTAGAGGTGTAGTTAGTGTAGTAGCTAGTGGTGTAGTTAGTGTAGCCTAGAGTTTGTAGTTAGTGTAGTAGGCCTAGGGTGTAGTTGTGTAGCCTTAGAGATGTAGTTAGTGTAGCCTAGAGTGTAGTTAGGTGTAGCCTAGTGTGTGTAGTTAGTGTAGGAGCCTAGTGTGTAGTTAGTGTAGTAGCTAGTGTGTAGTTAGTGTAGCCTAGAGTGTTAGTTAGTGTAGTTAGGCCTAGTGTGTAGTTAGTGTAGGTAGTAGTGTAGTTAGTGTAGCCTAGGTGTAGTTAGTGTAGTAGCTGTGGGTCAGTTAGTGTAGTAGCCTAGTGTGTAGTTAGTGTAGTAGAGTTGAGTTAGTGTAGTAGCCTAGTTACACCCCCAGCTGCACACTAGGCGGCTACACCCCCAGCTGCACACTAGGCGGCTACACCCCCAGCTGCACACTAGGCGGTTACACCCCCAGGGGTAGCAAACTACTCTAGTATCCAACCTCCAAAGATAATAGTCCAATAGTGGTTTAATTATACCACCTCCAATGTCATGTTGCTGTGTCTACACACTGTGTATCTCTAACACAAGCACAAGTACACACACAACTACACAAACATACCTGCTCCCAACCAACCTACCATACGTTTACATGGCAACCAAACCTAAACCATCAAAAAATGAATTATTATTCAATACAGAGTGACATCATCCAACGCCAATAGAACATTATAATGTTACAGTTACTTGGATTATGTACAGATACTGATAATAATAATTTCCTATATTGTAAGATTATTTATACATTTATAGGAGATGGCATTAGGTTTTTAGGAGCTACCAATGAGGTAGGGATATTCCTGGCATATAGTCACTAACAACGCACACCAGACTTATAAACTAAAAATGGATTATTCTAAATGTAATGTTCCGTGTCACATGCCCCTTTCCCAGACATTATAGAGGGATAAAGTGAGTTTATAAAGAGCTGAGCAATTAGATCGCCATCTGGTGGTTATCCTTGAAAACAGAACATAAAGTGTATCCAGAAAGAATTCGCAGCCCATCACTTTCTCACATATTGTTATGTTAAAATAATAATAATAATAATGTTAAAGGCTTATTACAAAATGGATTCAATTCATAATTTCCCTCAGAATTCTACACCCAACACCCCATAATGACAATGTGAATTCTACACCCGACACCCCATAATGACAATGTGAATTCTACACCCGACACCCCATAATGACAATGTGAATTCTACACCCGACACCACATAATCCTGCAAAGCTCAAATATTCTTCACATACACACTGCGCGATTTTCTGGAAGCATGCTTACGATAGTCTGCACACGTATACAAAGAACATTACATATTCTGCACACGTACACACTGCACTGAACGCTGCGAACACACGCTTCGCACTGCAGATACCTGTCACACATATTGCACTGCAGATACTCTGCACACCAAACACCGCCCTGCAGATATTCTGCACGCCACAGCCGCACTGCAGATATTCTGGACACATACCGCACTGCGATATTCTGCACCATTCACTCTGCACTGTATGTATACTGCACAGATATGCATGGCATATATTCTGATCTCTTGTACACTGCAATGCAGAAATTCTGCACACATATACATCGCACTGCAAATATTCTGCACACATATACATCGCACTGCAAATATTCTGCACACATACACACTGCACTGCAAATATTCTGCACACATACCGTATATACTAGAGTATAAGCCGAGGTTTTTAGGTTTAAAAATTAACCTAAAAACCTTGACTCGGGCTTATACTCGAGTCACAAGGAACGTACCATGCAATCCAGGCAGCCGCGAGTCCGGCCGGCAGTTTCCCATTAGTTCTTCCGCGGTTGCGCGATGACGTCATCACGCACGCTGCTTGCGGGATGACGTCATCGCGCAGCCGCGAACAGTAATGGAACTGCCCAGCCGGACTCGCAGCTGCCTCTGGATTGCAGAGAGAGGAAGACTGAAGACCGCGTACGGTAAGTGAGCTGGGGGGGCGTGGGGGTGAGGGCTGGGGGTACTGGGCGAGGGCTGGGACAGTAGGCCATGTCAGACCCACCCACATTACCTTTTTACTATAGGTGGTTGGAAACTACAACTCCCACAACCAAGCATGCTGGGAGTTGTAGTTTCCAAACATCTACAGTGGAAAGGTTTATGGTTACTGTTACCCTCGGCTTATACTCGGGTCAATCATCTTTTCTAAATTTTTAGTCACAAATGGGTGCCTCGGCTTATACTCGAGATATACGGTATACACCAACCCTGCAGAAACTCTGCACACATACCACACTGCAATATTCAGCACATATACACTCAGCACTTCAGATATTCTGCACGTAGTCACTGTACATTTCTGCACACATATACACATCAATATTCTGCTTATATACACTGCAATGCAGATTCACACACATAACATTTTTCTTGCAGGTATTATGCACAGATATACACTGCGGTGCAGATATTTGCACACATACACACTGCACTGAAGATATTTTCTGCACACATACACTCAGCACTACAGATATTCTTCCACTATGCACTGCAGATATTCTGCACATATACACAATGCAAATATTCTGCACAGACCCACAGACGTTATTCTGCAAAACACACTGCACTGAGATATTCTTAATACACCCTGCACTGCAGATATTCACATGCACGGCACTGCAGATATTCTGCACCCATACACAATGAAACTCCACATATACAATGCACTGCAGATATCCTGCCACACAACACACACACACACACTGCAATTTGGATATTCTGCACACACTGCACTGAAGATATTCAGCACACATACACTCAGCACTGCAGATATTCTGTGCACCTATGGCTGCAAAATATTCTGCATACATATATCACTGCAATACAATATTCTGCACACCGCACTGCAAATATTCTGCACCACTGCACTGCAGTTATTCTGCACACAAACACAGCACAGCAGATATTCTGCACACATAACACACACTGCAGATATTCTGCATACATATTAAACTTCTTTCAGATATTCTGCCACATAACACACTGCACTGCAGATATTTTGCACAACACACACTGCAGATATTCCTCCAAAGGCTGTCCGCTGCCGACTGTACTGCTCCCGGTCCACTACAAATTATACCATCAAAAAAAAAAACATGCAACAGGACACTCAAATGAATTTGAATTGCAAAAAGTGCTGCCTTTATTCGCCATATAGAAAATAGTCTCCTCTGCTACAGATTACACACTGCGAACACCTGCACTGCAGATATTCTGCACAAACACAGCAGATAATCAGCACACTTATATTCACTGCGAATATTCTGCAAACTACGCATGCAATATTCTAAAAACGCACTGCCGATATTTTGGCACACATAGCTGATGCCCCTGTAATGCAATCCCGGTAATGCAGTGCCATGCGCGTTTGTGATCGTGCCAATATTGCACAAGCAGAACACATGCGCTCCAATTAACGTATCACACGCAGCACTCTGTAGCGCACTGGGGCCATTTCATCTGACTAAACTAGTGCGCGCTTTTTAAAACGCGCGATCGGATTGCACATAAAAGCACATCAGTGTGGCCTAGCCCATAACACTGCACATATTGTGACACCATGCAAATATTCTGCAAATACACACGCACTGCAGAATTCTGCACAGCCTATACGCCTGCAGATATTAGACACTGCACATATTCTTCACACGAAAAATCTGTTGTATTCGATAGATCAACTGGACTTGAAGTTTAGTTCTTGAAGACGTTTCGCTATCATTCGCCTGGATCTCTCAATTCAGAATGACTTCTGCACACATACACAACCACTTCAGATATCTCCACACTACACCACCCACCACCCCATACTGAAACACAAGAAAAGTAACATATAACGCAGTGCATGACATCATATACCATTGCAGTGAAAAATGCTCTGATTTGTAGTGGGGGAAGACCAAACAAAACACTGCATCATCACAGTATGGCCCAGCACATAAGAGCCAATTCCCTCGGGTCAGAGACTACAGCCGTGTATCTGCATCTTAAGGATAAAGCACATACCTTTGAAGATTGTAATATGTAACATACTGGCAAAGGAACGTGACTGGTTCGAGAGAGGTGTTAAGAGCCATTTATGTGAAATAAAGAAACCAAGCCTAAATAGAGGTGGGGGGGATTGACACCAACTGTCTGCCATGTACAATGCTGATTTTTAACACCTTACCCTGGGCGTCCTATACACCCTCTTGCCACAATGCAAATCACACCATGCATTCAGAAGTCCCTAACACAATGGCTTCTACGTTAATTGGCAACTTTTAGGGTACTTATATTTTGTACAGATTCTTGTACAAGTCATCTGATCTATCGGATTGACTAGCGAAACGGCTTCAAGAACTACAACTTTAAGTCCATTTGATACTGACTGAATACAACAGAATATACCATGTCGACCTGGATTAATATACCCTGCACTGTGGATTTTCTGAACACAACTCTCGCACTGCCCATTCTGCACATATGCACTGTTTAGGATATTAAAGACAAACCTACACCTACCACGCTGCTGAAGATATTCATCACACATACAGACTGCAGGTACTTCAGCACTCATAACACCGCAACTGCAGACATCTGTACCCATATACTGTAACATGCACTAACAGAATTTTTTGTACACACTGCTGCACTGCAGAGAATAACACACTGTATCCCCCTATAGACATTCTCTACCACGCCATGTTCTTGTCTTATAGATATTCTGTAACAAAGCACTATGTATGCACTGTAGAATTCTTACTCCACAATGTGCTATGGTATTCTGTGCAAGACACAATCGCTGTGCTAAAAATTCGATACTCCAAACTGCTGCACTGAGGTAATTCGTACTCACACAAGGTTCTGTGCTATAGAGTATTCTGTACACACACTGATGTGATGCACTGTAGATATTCTGTACCTCACACAAGTGCTATAGGTATTCCCTGTGGCAAACAAAATCAGCTGTGCTAGTAAATATTCTATAATACTCAAACTGCTCTAACTGAAGGTAGTTGCTGGACTCACACACAAGGTCGTGCTAAGATATCTAACTACTGAACACGCACTATGATGATGCACCGTAAACATTTTGGTAGTCACACAATGTGGCTAAAGTATTCGGTTGCAAACAAAATCAGCCGTGCTATAATATTCTATACCAAACTGCTGCCACTGGAAGGTATTCTCTTACTCACAGCACAATGTTCTGTGGCTATAGTATTCGTACACATACTATGTGGGATTCACTGTAACATTTTGTACTCACACAATGTTGCTATAAGGTATTCTGTGCAACAAATCTCAGCTGTGCTATAAATAGTTCTATACTCAAACTGCGCTGCAACTGAAGATTCTGTGCACACGGACAACAACCATGTTGTTGTGCAGCAAGGTATTCTGTGCTGGTACACACAAATGTGGATGTACTGTAAGATATTCTGTACAAACATAATCGGTAGTGCTGTAGAATTCTATACTTACACCATGTGTGTAATTTAATATTGTGTTTAAATATGCTGTATTTACACACCATGATCTGCTGTATAATATTTTGTATTGAAAGAGATTGTGTGCTATATATGATCTGTACACAATGCACAATGGGGGGAGGATTTGCACTTTTGCACGCACTTGAATAATATCAACTACACATGAATGACTGCATTAAAACTGCCGCAATCACGTTATTAAGTCATTTGTGAGAACTGACCGTGATTTTTTAAAAACTGTGAAGGCAAAGCCTGCCTTAAGTCAAGCCAGACCCTGTTTACCGATAAATAATTTACACAAAGTTATTCGACATTAGACGGTTTTTTAGTACATTGTGACTTTCTGTTAATACCCCAAATTGTTTTGTGGATTGTCTGTACACCACACAAAAGTGCTGTAGATATTTATATACATACAAATAATAAGCTTGTCGTATAGACTGATCAAACAACACACTGTGAGTAAATATTTTTGTATATACAGAGAACAGTACGTTAATATTCTGTCACAACACGTTAGCTTGCAGCGTCATTCTGTAACACCCCATGGAGCCGTGCATTAGAACTTTGCACACACCCACACACACACACACAGTGAGCTTGTGTTGTAGATTTCTGTATACACACATTGAATAGCTGTGTAGTAGAATAATCTGATAGACACACATAAGCTTGGCGTAAATTTTTGTACACCTCACACTCATTAAGCTGTGTATTTAGCATAATTCGTATACACACACATAAGCTGTGCTTAAATATTTTTGTACTCACACCTCATTAATCTGTGTTGTAGATATTCTGTACACACACATACGATGCTTTGTAGATATAATGTACACACCACCACACCACTGATCTCTCTGCACACAGACAAGGTTTTCTGGCTCAGACAGTCTAGAACTGCTGTTTTCCTGTTTCTGCGGGTTTCTCCATTGAATTGTTTTGTGTTAGTATGATAAGCCGATGAGGTATGGAGCAGGCCGTCACACAGGAGATGATTGGGTCTTCGCCAGTGCAATGGTAAATGGGTTCTACCTTCTAGTGATAAACAGAGCAGGTGAGTGGTGTAGTGCCGTTAATATGGGCAGTGAATGATTAGAACTCTAGAGCCCCCATGGCCAGTCGAGGCTTTCGAGGAATGCTATGAACTGCCTTGTTTAATTTTTCTTCTCGGTCCCCAGCCTCTCATGCATTTTTCAGCTGGTCAGATCCTCAAGAGCATGAGGCCTCACCCACACATATGTCTTGCTTAACCCTCTGTTCTGAGCTCTCAGCAATGGGATATTACTGTATAAGGGATAAGGAAAAACCTAAACCTAGAGAAATACAATTTTTTTCCTATAGAGATTCCCTCAGCCCAGCGTCATTCACTAGGGGAAGCCACGGACTTATATACAATACTGTATACTCGTGTACTGCGTCGGATAACAGACAGAGATACATCATAGAATCATTTGGATTATTTTGGGGGGTCTCTACATGATGATAAACCAAGCCCCCGCTTTGCTCTAACCGCAACATACAGGTTAACGAGCTGCTGGTAATGTCCTATTTCCACCCAAGTACCGTTCAGACTTTGTGCTGTATGAATACCTACAATGTTTCGCCCGTTACTATAAAAATACCAGGATGGTCCTTTCTGTTACTCGTGAATCCTCATCCTATCTTGTGACTCAGGTAACACTATTACTGTCTTTATCTGGGCTCGCCATTGGTTTAAATCCCCCATTTACAAACCTGACTAGCGAAGGAGATTGAGAATCCCAATACCATACCCAGCCATAAAAGCTGAGTAAGGGACCCATAGTTTATCCATTTAATAAACTATTCCAAACCTGATAAACCGCCATATACAGGGTTATATATATTGCTCATTCATTTCAACCTTTGGGGGGGGCTAGCCTTGCAACAATTTCTCAGTCTTGGGACCCCCCACGTTAACAACAATATTTATTATTTTAAGCTTGTCATTCTCAGTACTCAGTTATAGCAAATACGCATACATACACATACAGCAGATCATACAATAACCTGAGATTATTAACGTTATTTCCCTGTTACCATCCCTTGGGAGGTGGCCTTATTTTTATTAATGGCCCAAATCCAGTGACTAATGAATGGAATCAATTTCCGTGTCCAGATTCCATTACGTGTGTAAAGTTATTACTGCCACTGTTTAAACAGGATTAGTAAAATGAAATGACTTTGATCCCTGCAGCCAGATGTACATGGTAAAATGCCACACAATCAAAAGATAACCGAGCGTCTGCATCTTCTTCCATCATCATATGTAGATAACATACATGTAGATCTAACAGTGTTGACTGCCCGCCGGCCCTGTATCGCAATGTCACCCCCCTAAACCTGGAGGGTGATTTCACCACACCTCTATAGCAAACCTGAAACTCCCGCCGCCACCCTCAATGGTATCACCAACCCGGGGATGGCCTCAATAAACCGTACTAAAAACACCATCGTTCCACCAATCGTCCCCTCTCCCCTCACCTAAACCTGGTCCTATCACCTTTCTCTCTCTTTCTGTGGACAACACCCTACCCCCATTCACCCTATTCGTAGGAATGTTGCTTAGGGGTTATTATTGGTTCATCTCTCTCCTTTTCTAATCACATTAAAGATAGGGCCTAATGTCCACCCCCCAAACCTAATAATCCCCCCAAAAATTACTACGGCCCACTCTGTAGGTAAATAAAATCCTTCCTCACGTCCCAGCTCCAAATGGTTCTCGGTCGGGGGTTAGAATTTGTAGAATTGTTGTTTGTTAGAAATTGTTTGTTTAGATTGTTAGATGTATTAAAAGAATTCACATTGTCATCATTATAGGATTGTTGGGTGTGATTGTAGAATTCACATTGTTATTTATGGGTGGGGTGTGTGTTATAGAATTCACATTGTCATTATGTGGTCGTTTTTTTTGGATGTAGTTGGGTGTTGTGTATTGGGAATTCACATGTCATTATGGGGGGGTGTTGTAGGTAGAATTCACATTGTCATTATGGGGTGTTGTGTTGTAGAATGCACTTGTTATTATGGGTGTCGTGTGTCGAATTCCATTGTCATGTATGGGGTGTGGGTTAGAATTCATGTCTTGTGTGTAGAATTCACATTGTCATTATGGGGTGTGTGTGTAGGAATTCATTGTCATTATGGGGTGTTTGGGTGTGTAGAATTCACATTGTCATATGGGGTGTGGTGTAGAATTCACTTGTCATTATGTAGGGTGGGGTGAATCACATGTTATTATGGGGTCGTGTGTAGAATTACATTGTCATTATGGGTGTCGGGTTTTTGTTGTAGAATTCACATTGTCATTATGGGGTCGGTGTTGTAGATTCACATTGTCATTATGGGGTGTGGTGTGTAGAATTCACATTGTCATTATGTTGGGGTTGTTTGTAGATGTAGAATTACATTGTTATTAGGGGTGTCGTGTGTAGAATTCACATTGTCATTAGGGGTGTGGGTGTCGGTGTAGAATTCACATTGTTCATTATGGGGGGGGGTCGTGTGTAGAATTACATTGTCATTATGGGGTGTCGGGTGTAGAATTCACATTGTCATTATGGGGTGTTGGGTGTAGAATTCACATTGTTATTATGGGGTGTCGTGTGTAGAATTCACATTGTCATTATGGGGTTGTCGGTTGTAGAATTCACTTGTCATTATGGGGTTTTGGGTGTAGAATTCACATTGTCATTATGGGGTGTTGGGTGTAGAATTCACATTGTCATTATGGGGTGTCGTGTGGTGTGAGAATGTCACATTGTCATTATGGGTGTTGGTGTAGAATTCACTGTTTATGGGGTGTCGTTGTGTAGAATTACATTGTCATTAGGGGGTGTCGGTGTGTTGAATTCACATTGTCATTATGGGTGTTGGGTGTAGAATTCACATTGTCATTATGGGGGTGTGTGTTGAGAATTCACATTGTCATTATGGGGTGTTGGGTGATAGAATTCACGGTTATTAGGGGGTGTCGTGTGTTAGAATTCACATGTTATTATGGGGTGTCGTGTGTAGAATTCACATTGTCATTATGGGGTGTTGGGTGTAGAATTCACATGTTATTATGGGGTGGTGTGTGTGTGTGTAGAATTCACATTGTCATTATGGGGTGTGGTGTGTTAGAATCATTGTCATTATGGGATGTTGTGTGTAGAATTCGCTTGTCATTATGGGTGTTGTGTGTAGAATTCACATTGTCATTATGGGTGGGTGTCGGGTGTTAGAATTCAATTGTTCATTATGGGGTGGGTGTAGAATTCACATTGTCATTATGGGTGGTGTGGGGGTGTAGAATCACATTGTCATTATGGGGTGTTGTGTGTAGAATTCAATTGTCATTATGGGGGTGTGGTGTTGTAGAATTCACTTGTCATTATGGGGTGTGGGTGTAGAATTCGTTGGTCAGTATGGGGTGTTTGGGTTGTAGAATTCCACATTGTCATTAGGGGGTGTTCATGTATGCAGAATATTTGCAGTGCAGTGTTCATGTATGCAGAATATATGCAGTGCAGTGTGTATGTGTGCAGAATATATGCAGTGCAGTGTGTATGTGTGCAGAATATTTGCAGTGCAGTGTTCATGTATGCAGAATATTTGCAGTGCAGTGTTCATGTATGCAGAATATTTGCAGTGCAGTGTTCATGTATGCAGAATATTTGCAGTGCAGTGTTCATGTATGCAGAATATTTGCAGTGCAGTGTTCATGTATGCAGAATATTTGCAGTGCGGTGTTCATGTATGCAGAATATTTGCAGTGCAGTGTTCATGTATGCAGAATATATGCAGTGCAGTGTGTATGTGTGCAGAATATCTGGCCTGAGCACATTGTGTTCACAGAAAACTGCTATGCAGTAGTATTTACAATATCTGCAGTGGCCACAGTTTGCGTACAGAATATCTGCAGTGGGGCACAGTATGTGTGTGTCTACAGTATAGTTCCAGCGCAGAGCCGTATGTATAATTAAGGGAAGTATATAAAAATGGGGCTTTATATCGCTCTATAATGTGGATGTACAATACCCTAGAGGTCAAACAACTATTCCTTTCTATAACGTTGCATTTATCACAAATACATAAACTCTCTGTGAACCTGCGGACTCTTTTTCTAGTATTATATACATTGCATCCAGAAAGTATTCACAGCGATCACGTTCCCACATATTGTTAAGTTACAGCCTAATTCCAAAATGGATTCAATTCATTATTCCCTACAGAATTCTACGCACAACAGGCAATAAATGACAACGGGAATTCTACGCACAACTGCCAATAAATGACAACGGGAATTCTACACCTGAAATCCCATAACGACAACGTGAATTCTACACACAACACCCCATAATGACAATGTGAATTCTACACACAACACCCCATAATGACAATGTGAATTCTACATACGACACCCCATAATGACAATGTGAATTCTACATACGACACTCCATAATGACAACGTGAATTCTACACCTGACACTCCATAATGACAACGTGAATTCTACACCTGACACCCCATAATGACAACGTGAATTCTACACACAACACCCCATAAGGACAACGTGAATTCTACACACAACACCCCATAATGACAATGTGAATTCTACACCCGACACCCCATAATGACCATGTGAATTCTACACACGACACCCCATAATGACAATGCGAATTCTACACACGACACCCCATAATGACAATGTGAATTCTACACCCGACACCCCATAATGACAATGTGTATTCTACACACGTCATCCCATAATGACAACGTGAATTCTACACACGACATCCCATAATGACAACGTGAATTCTACACCTGACATCCCATAATGACAACGTGAATTCTACACCCGACACCCCATAATGACAATGTGAATTCTACACCCGACACCCCATAATGGCAATGTGAATTCTACACACGACACCCCATAATGACAATGTGAACTCTACACACGACACCCCATAATGACAATGTGAACTCTACACCCGACACCCCATAATGACAATGTGAATTCTACACTTGACACCCCATAATGACAATGTGAATTCTACACTTGACACCCCATAATGACAATGCGAATTCTACACCCAACACCCCATAATGGCAATATGAATTCTACACCCAACACCCCATAATGGCAATATGAATTCTACACCCAACACCCCATAATGACAATGTGAATTCTACACCCAACACCCCATAATGACAATGTGAATTCTTATACTGTTATACAAGAAAGCCTTTGCCACATTTTATATACAAAAATACAAATTATGAAACATATTTATTAATTGCAAGTTAGAAAGTAATAGACAAATAGCCATAAAAATGGCTGATAAGGGTGGAGCAGTTGTCGTGATGGACATAGAGGCTTATATGCTTGAGGGAAGGTGACAATTGGATGATGAAGGTACATACATAAAAATCCAAAATAATCCCACAAAAATGTTTTACATGCAACTTAAGAGATTGGTGGAAGCCTCTCATAGTGTAGGGGTTTTGACAGATAAAGAGAAAGTTCTATTGGTAAGTGACTTTCCATTGATACCCATATTCCATCATTTACCTAAGGTACACAAGAATCCTGTTAGTCCAGAAGGAAGACCAATAATAGCAAGTATAGGTTCGATGGGAGAGTGTCTGGGTCAACTTATAGATTTCTATCTCCAGCCTATAGTCAAATCACTCAAATCGTACATCAAAGATACTAAGGATGTTCTAGCAAAGCTGTCACCTGTAACATGGGAGAGTGATTGCTATTGGTTGACCCTAGATGTCAAGTCGCTATACTCTGTAATTGATCTTAAACTTGGGCTAAAAGCTATCGAATTCTTTTTGGAAAGACATTCTAATTATGGTCCAGAATTAAGGAGGTTTATTTTGGATGGAATTGGCTTCCTTTTGTCCCATAACTACTTTGTTTTTGACGGGTTGTTCTACCTCCAGAGGTGTGGGACGGCGGGACGGCGATGGGCGTGGCATTCGCGCCTGCCTTTGCCAAACTTTTCATGGGTTGGTGGGAAGGTACCAACATCTTTGGAGGTAGCAACCCGTATAAGAAATACATAAGATGGTATGGTCGCTATATAGACGACCTACTATTTATTTGGAGAGGAGATGTAGATACAATGAAGGATTTCCTTACATATGTAAACAAGAACGAGTTAAACTTGGTCTTTGCAGCTTCTTCTGATTCTAAACAGATATTTTATTTAGATCTAAAATTGATTGGTGATCTGGGAACAGGTCTAATTATAACAGATGTATATAGAAAGGAGGTTGCGAAAAACACCGTGTTATTGGCCAACAGTTGTCATCCTAAACAGACCAGAAAGGGGATACCTTATGGTCAGTTTATAAGACTACAACGCAATTGTTCCAATGAAGAATTATTTACGAAAGCTTCCAAGGAACTAAAAATGAGATTACTGGAGAGGAAATATGACAGAAAGTTAATAGAGAAAGCTTATAACACAGCGAGGCTGAGATCAAGGGAGGAACTGTTGTTCCAGCGAAAAAGAGAAAGAAGGGGGGATGATAAAAAAAACTTACTTAGTAACAGACTACTGCTTGGAGTTTGATCAGATTAAATGAATAATCTATGGACACTTACCAATATTGAAGAGGGAACCTATCCTAAGACATGTATTAAAGGATAGAGTTAAGATGGTCTCCAGAAGATCATGAACAATTGGAAATAGAGTCTCACCAAGCCTTTGTTGGAATGATAGATTAAGAGGGAAGAGATCAACCTGGTTAAACAATCCAGGGAACTATCAATGTGGTAAAAACATTTGTAAAATGTGCCATAGAACGGAGGTAGGGCCGACATATAAATCAACAGTCATGGGAAAGACTTAAAGGAGAACTAAAGTCCCAAGACAACATTGTCCCAATAGAGAGAGCACATTCACAAACGAACAACAAGCTGTGTCTCATGTCTCCCTTTGCTGTGGATGCTGGGTGATTTATGAAAATAACCTCTGTGTACTAAGGGTCAGCTCCCATAATTCACCTTATCTGGGAACACCCATCTAAGTGTCCGCCGGACACTTCACAGGAAACTGCAGTCTTGCTTCCTGGAAGCTGACAGCCAATCATGTTACAGCTCAGAGTTCCCTCCCTCTGACACAGAACACAGATACCAGTGCAGTTTTTGTGTAAACACATTAGAAATGCTCCTGTCCCTAACAATGATAAATTCCTATGCTTTACATACAAAAAAGAAAAGTAATCTTTGCAGTGTATGTCTTTGCTAGCACGGATGAAAGAAACAGAACATTTAACATTTCAGCAAAAAATAAAAGTAAGTATGGGGAATCGAACCAGCAACCTTCTATTCTGTGTCTTTCTAAAAAGAAAGCTTTCTGCCACTAGGCCACAAGGGCTAATAAGTAATGGACTAGTACATGTAGAGTCTTTATCTTTTGCTAGACACATAATAAAAACAAAAAAAGGGAACATGGGGAATTGAACCTGTGTCCCAATAGTCTGATTTTCTTCCTAACCCAGCACTTTAGCAGAGCACACCACAGGTGAACTCTCAATCAATAGAAGTAAATGTCAGTAAAATCAGTTCACTGTTTTGTATTGCTACTGGAAGACTGTCAGCAATTCACACTGGTTGGTACATAAATAACAGAGCTGCTATATATAAAGTTTGTACATATGTAGAAACTTCATATTTTTCTAGAAACATGGAAACAAACAAACAAAAAAGCATTAAACTCAGGCAGTAGACCATGTTATATTGTTTCATAAGTAAACTAGGGGATTTGAACTTGTGACTTCTTGGTCTGATTGTTTCTAAACACACAGAATTTACATGGTGCGCCACCAGCAACTCAACTGTGATTCCAGGTACATTTAGAGGCTTTATCTTTCACTAGATAGAGATGCTAGAAACTCCGCACATAGAGACAGTGAATCCTGGGGTCAGGGGGCGTGGCTCTTTGAAGCCAACATGGGCTATGAGTTGTACTGGCAACAAGATGGAAGCCTCCTTTGTTACAGAATCTATTACTCATATCTACTAAATGCAAATAACTAGAGAAGAATCTTTCAACGTGTAGGTGTTCTGGGGAGAAAAACTTTCACATTAGGATCTGAAAAACTGAAGTTTAGTTCTCCTTTAAAGAATATCTGAATATGTAAATTGTGATACATATAATATTGTTTATCTAATTACTTGCACACACTGCCAAAAACAATATGTAGGCAGGACAACACGATCTTTGAAAGAAAGGGTTAGGGAACATTTAAATGCAATTGCGAAGCAGGATAGAAAGTCCCCAATAGGGAAACATTTCTCAGAGTGTAATGGAGGAAATTCCACTAAATGTAAGGTACAAATCATTGAGAGAGTAAGATGTGGATTACGGGGAGGAGACACCATAAAATTACTCGATAAGCGAGAGACGTATTGGATCTTGGAGACAATGATACCAACAGGCCTTCATTCAAGGTTTGATATTGCACGTATAGTGTAACCTGTTAAACTTTGGAACTCCAATAGTGAGTTTTGTTGACCCTCTAAAATAAGGAACAAACTTAAATTTGGGTCTTGAATAGTGAGCGCCGTGGACTTCCATAATAAGTAAAAAATCATAAAGTTGGTATTAGTAGTAATACCATGGAGAAATAAATAAGTATTTATGGTTGTATTATACCACCTGTATCTAAAACGGATTTAATGGTTGCTCGTAACTAAAGATCTGGTTAGTCTAATTTGTAATTAACGAATATGTCTTTAAAAATATGTATTTAAGTATTGTTAGCTGACAATGTGCAAAAAAGGAGTAAGTCTAACTTGCAATTAATAAGTATGTTTCAAAATTTGTATTTTTGTATATAAAATGTGGCAAAGGCTTTCTTGTATAACAGTATTAGAATAAGGGTTAATTAGACCAATATGAATGTCGAGCTGAGGGACTAAAGAGTTAATAACGAGGGAATTAAGGGAGTATTCTGATTGGCTTGGCAGCTTTTTTAAAGGATGTGTCATATGAAAAACATGGGTCTCTATGAGTAAGGATGTAAATCCGAAACGCGTAAGAAGACCGTTTTGTGTTCTATATGTTTGCAAATTGGCGATTTTAACATGCACGAATAAAATGTAATTTTTTAACCGGACAAGAACTGTTAATTGATTTTTGAAGTCTGTGGAGCGGTGCTAAGCTGCCGATTGGAGGAGGAAGGAGGAGCTGAAGTTAGTTTTAATAATATAGCCTGAGAATGGCTCTTTCAGGTATTAAAGTAAATTCATTTTTCTCGTCTATTTATAAAATTAATTGAAGCAACCTATACACAACCTCTGGCAAGAATCAGTAGTGAAAACTTTTTGTCTCAGCCCTTCCCATTGGCAAAAGGTACGAGACAAGGTTGCCCTCTTTTCTCTTTATTATTTAACTTCACCATAGAGCCACTATCTTGTTTACTTCAGGAAATTGACCTTATAACAGGCTTTCATATAGGATCATCAGAAATCAGATTTACTTTTTTTGCTGTTAAATTGAAGTTGAAATATTAAATATTATTTATGAATTTGGAACTTTCTCTATCTTAAATTAATTCAGAGAAATGTGAATTTTACCACTGTGAAGTCATAACTAACAAAAGGATTAACACATATCCCAATAACAATAGCTTCCACTCACATATCTGTGAATATTTATAGGTAACATAAGAAATAGTAATTGAGGTTGAATAAAGACATATGTCCAAACTTTATATCCTCCCTTTTACCTGACAGTTAATCCAGAGGATGAAAAAAAAAAACTACTGACTTTCTGATTGCTGACTCTAAACAGCAATCAGAAAGTATCCCTAGATTAACCAGAAACAGTAACCAGAAATACCAGTAATTCTAAAAAAAAAATTAGTTTAGAAACTTATCCAGCCTACTTTTAAAACTATTCAATGAACTTGCCATTACCACATCTGCTGGAAGACAGTTCCACAGTGTCACCGTTCTCACTGTAAAGAAACCTTTCCTAACCTGAAGATGAAACTTCTTTTCTTCCAACCTTAAAGGATGTCCACGTGTCCTCTGATATGACCGATTAGTGAACAATGCACCAGAGAGTTCATTGTATGGCCCGTTAATATATTTGTATAAGATTGAGAAACAGACACCAGGGAGCGGACCGCTCTGAAACTAGGAATAAGCCGTGGCGGATAATATCATGATGTGTTTTATTCAATCCCACACGTGTGTACATCAAAAGAATATCGGAGGAGAGAGACAATGTAAGTAATGATGGTGGGAGTTTTTAGACAAATTACTACAGGGGTTGGGGTAGGGACCCCTACACTACAGCAAAGGGGTTTTAAACAAGGGGAGGGAGAGCAAAACAAGAGGGAGAGGGGGGCTTCACTGAGCATGTGCAAATTCTCCCGGATGAGAGACAGGAGGCAGAGTCCTATATGGACTTGGCTAGGCTCCTGTTAGTCAGTTTTCTGGAATTTAGAGGGACATTACAGGAGAACCATTTGGAGCTGGGCTGTAGTGGGTTAAAATATAGTTTTGGGGGTGAATATGGCAAATAGTGTAAAACTCATAAGGCGAATTTTCTCTATTTTATTAATAGGACACATTATTTAGTGTTGCTTATTTTCCACAAACTGCAGTTAATTATCAATCCATTTCCATTAATATGGGGACATCCCATAGCGCTGTGTAAGGAATAGTCATGTTAATGGAACATCCCATAGCGCTGTGTAAGGAATAGTCATGTTAATGGAACATCCCATAGCGCTGTGTAAGGAATAGTCATGTTAATGGAACATCCCATAGCGCTGTGTAAGGAATAGTCATGTTAATGGAACATACCATAGTGCTGTGGCTAGGGGATGTTCCATTAACATGACTATTCCTTACACAGCGCTATGGGATGTTCCATTAACATGACTATTCCTTACACAGCGCTATGGGATGTTCCATTAAGAATGGACTATTCCTTAACAGACGTTAGGGGATGTTCCCATTAACAGGACTATTCCTTACACAGCGCTATGGGATGTTCCATTAACATGATAATTCCTTAAACAGCGCTATGGGATGTTCCTTAACATGACTATTCCTTACACAGCGCTTGGAGTTCCATTAACATGACTATTCCTTACAACAGCGCTATGGGATGTTCCATTAACATGACTATTCCGTACACAGCGCTATGGGGTTCCATTAACGATGACTATTCCTTTACACAGCGCTGTGGATGTTCCAGTAACATGACTATTCCTTACACAGCGCTATGGGATTGTTCCATTAACATGCACATTATCCTTACAAACAACGCTATGGGAGTTCCATTAACTACTATTACTTACAAGCG
>JAACNH010000251.1:153024-171356 GCA_019447015.1 Hymenochirus boettgeri | reverse complement strand
ATAGCGCTGTGTAAGGAATAGTCATTTTTAATGGAAACATCCATAGCGCTGGTAAGGAATAGTCCTGTTTTTAATTGAACATACCCCTATAGCCTGTGTAAGAATCAGTCATGTTAAGGAACATCCCCTAGCTTCTGTGTAAGGAATAGTCTGTTTTTGGAACATCCCATAGCGCTGTGTAAGGATAGTCCTTTAATGAACATTCCCATAGCGCTGTGTAAGGAATAGTTCATGTAATGGAACATCCCATAGCCCTGTTTAAGGAATATTCATGTTTAATGGAACCCCCATGCGCTGTGTAAGGACTGGTCATGTGAAATGGACCATTCCCATAGCGCTGTGTAAGGAATAGTCATGTATGGACATCCCATACGCTGTGTAAGGGAATAGTCATGTTAATGGAACGTCCCATAATAGCGCCGTGTAGGAATAGTCATGATATGGACATCCCATACGCTGTGTAGGAATAGTCATGTTTAATGAACATCCCATAGCTCTGTGTAAGGAATAGTCATTTTCATGGAACATCCATCAGCGCTGTGTAAGGATAGTCCCATTTAATGGACACATCCCATAGCTCTGTGTATGAAGAGTCATGTTAATGATGAACATCCCTAAGCGCTGTGTCAGGAATAGTCATGTTATGGAACTCCCATAGCCCTGTGTAAGGACTAGTCATGTTAATGGACATCCCATACTCTGTGTAAGATAGTCATGTTAATGGACACATCCATAGCCGCGGTGTAAAGGAATACATGTTAATGAAACATCCCATAGCGCTGTGAATGGAATAGTCATTTTAAATGGAACATCCCATAGTTCTGTGTAAGAGAATCGTCATGTTAATGGAACATCCCATAGCGCTGTGTAAGGAAGATCATGTTATGGAACAATCCCATAGCGCTGTGGTAAGGAATAGTCCTGTTAAATGGAACATCCCATAGCCGGGCTGTTGGGGGTTGTAAGGATAATCATGTTAATGAAATCCCATAGTGGCTGTGTAAGGAATAGTCCTGTAATGGAACATACGCATAGTGCTGTGGTAGGAATAGTCCACGTTAATGGACCATCCCTAGCGCTGTGTAAGGCATAGTCATTTTAATGGAACATCCCATAGTGGGCTGTGTAGGAATAGTCATGTTCATGGAACATTGCCAGTAGTATGAATGTTTTTGGCAAAAATTCTGGTAAAACTGCAAAACAATCCAACAAAAGGGAGAAATTTCTCCTATTTATAAATCACTTTAAAAATAAATAAAATGACAAAAATAGCTCTAAATTCCCTAGAGAGCATCTCTCTTTTCACAGTGTTCCCTCACTTCGCAATTAATAGGCGAAAAAACTATCACACACATCGCCGCAGCGATCGTTTCCGCAAACTAGCGTTTTATAAATCAGGTGAAATATCGCATTTGTCCTTGCGATGGTCCTGCGATAGCGAATTGTGAAAATGCGAGCGGTTTAATAAATAGGTCCCTGTAGTCTCCCTCTCCTTGTGCCATCAGGCATATGGCATGTTGATGACATTGCGTAACCCTTTGGGGGTCGTGGATGGTGAGGAACCTTTTTTTTAAGGGGTCCCTCAGACTCAACTATTATGCCCTTGTGCGGCTCTTTTATATAGGTTTTGATGAAAGAAACCACATTCAATTTTGTTTCAACCTACCAATCCTATGGTCCCATACTGACTGTCAATCTATTTAGAATAACTATTAAATATCATGGGTCACTAGAACCTCTTTAACGGATGTGTGTCTTTACCAGTTTATCGTAGCAAGTGATTTAAGAATATTTACCCTATTGGTTCGAGCTTAAGGAGAATTTTGGATTGGCCCGTTTTTTTTGTTCCTCACTCCCAACAACCTCTTCATCTTTTTCTTTTCTTTATCTCTTGCTTGATACAACTGAATGCTCATCAAACTGACGCAGGACCATTGTATTATTCACCTGATATACTAAAATTGTTGGAAACAGACCGTAATTTGCCCTCAAAACGATATTCTGTGTTCCTGCCATTCGAAACCCCTTTAGCAGTGATGTTATTGTTGAATATAACCGCTGGTGCCTATTCTCTTAGCATGACCTGGATAGGTTGATTGAAGTATGAATTCATTTTCATTTGATTGTTCTTTTATCTTATACACAATTTACTCAATGAACATATAACAGTCTGATAACATAGTGGAAAAGCCTTGGAGATGATTATTTCCCACCAGGTCCATGTTTTTCTTCCTGACATCGGTCATTAACCGGTTTCCACTGACTTGACTCATCAACGTGCTGTCTCCCCATCCTCCTTCACCTGGTGTCCCATCACTGCCTTAATTAATTCTTATTTTCCCGAGGAACATAAGGGCAGAAACCCTGTAATTATGGAAGTCTTGTACTTAAAACCGCTCATACTCTTATTTATGTGTGACCTGATGCTCGGGGGACCTAGAACAATGGAACTAATATATAATATTACTATATGGATAGTCTTCAATTGTACTGTGCCAGCTGTCCCAGATACACAGAATTGTAAGTAATATATATATACATGCAAACCCAGAACCGGACAACAGGACTTCACTGGTGTCGCTGACCACTAAAACAACCTTCATGAATTGCTGGGGACTTTCTGAGAGGAACAGAAAGACAACATTTTATTTCAATGCGATAATAAGATAAAATTCTTACATTTTATTTCAGGAGCTAAAATTTGGACACGAGAAATTGGGTGTGGAAAGTCAGTAGGGTATGTAATGGTACCGTGCAGCTCCTTCCTCTCAGTCAGCGATCTCTCCAACGGTCTTCCGTATAGTTTGAGTGACATCACCCCCAGGTTAGGTTTCTTTCTTATTGGCCTCTTAATATTCTTTTCTACTGGACTGCACCACCTGATCTCAGCTTACATAGACACAATGGTCACCTAATATCATCATATCACCACAATGGGCTGCTGGGACGGCCACAACCTGCTAAGAGAGAAGATCTCTGCCAGGTAAAATTACCCTACAATGATTATTAATGTATATATCCAGGATCATGGTATATTTGTTGTATTCAATTAGATTCAACTGGACTTGAAGTTTAGTTCTTGAAGGACGTTTTCCTATCATCCGACTGGCTTTCTCAATCCAGAATGACTTGTAGCCAAATCTGGCAATTATGTACCGCTGGAAATCCCCAATTAGCATATCATCATCCAGGTGTTAAGGCGTGATTGTATAGTGGGCTAGAGGTGTTCTAGGAACATAGCCCAGATTAAGGTGTCAACCAGCATTGTACATGCCAGACAGATGGTGTCGAACCCCCCACCTCTATTGAGGCTTTGGTTTCTTCATTGCACATAAATGGCCTCCTTAACACCTCTCTTGAACCAGTCACGTTCGCTTTGCCATTTGTTAACATTACAATCCTCAAGGTTGTCTTATCCTTAAGATAAGGTACACGGCTTGGATCCCCTGACCCTAGGAATTGGCTCTTCTGTGCTGGGCCATACGTTGATTCAGTTGCTGTTTGGTCTCGCCCACCAACTAATCAGAGCAGCCTTCACTGCACTGCACTGCGTATATGATGTCACTCTTTCACTGGCACTGCGTGTATGATGTCCACTCTTCCTGCACTGCACTGCGGATAGTGTCCAATTCATGCACTGGCGTATATGAATGTCACCTTCTCTTCCTGCGCACTCGTAAATGCTGTCACTCTTCATTGAACTGCACTGCGTATATGGATGTCACTCTCACTGCACTGCACTGTGTAATATGATTCGCGTTTTCTCGTGTTTGGGTATTGGGTCTTTCGGATGTACGCAATTGCTGGCCTCAGTGTGTTCGGCTTTAAAGCAGCAGGGATACGTGTTTATTGAAATTTTTTCTTAATTTCCACGGGAACCCCTGCACATATGGAATGACCGTCGTTATTTCTCCTGTCTTGCTTTCCCCCTTCACTGTTGGTATTCGTGTTCTTTTCTTTCCTTCTACTTCTTTTGTCCTTCTACTTCTTTTGACAAAGGCCAAAGGTCAAAGAAGTAGAAGAACGAAAGAACACAATACCAACAGTGAAGGGGAAAAGCAAGACAGGGGAAGAAATGGTCCTCCATTGTAGCATGGGTCTCCGATAAAGAAATTAAACAAGAATTTTTTCATACCACCGTATCCCTGTCTGCTTTAAACCGAACAACAACCTGAAGGCATGCAATTGGTACTCCAGAAAGACCCAATACCGAAACACAATAAAAGCAACATCATATATGCAGTGCAGTGAAGAGTGACATCATATACGCATTGCAGTGCAAGATGACTCAAAAATAATACCCAGTGCAGTGTCAGTTAAGATGGCTCTGATTTTATGTGGGGGAGACCAACAGCAACTGCATCAATGTATTGCCCCAGCACAGAAGAGCCCATTCCTCGGGTCAGACTCAGCCGTGTACCTTCATCTTAAGGACAAAAGGACATACCTTTGAATTGTAATGTAAACATATTGTCCCCCCCCCCGCCCCCCCCAAAAACCCCAAAAGGAAACGTTAATGGTTCAAGAGAGGTGTTAAGGAGGCCATTTATTGAGAATAAAGATAACCACGCTAACTAGAGGTGGGGGGTTCGACACCAACTTTCCGCCATGTAAATGCTGTTTAACACCTTACCCTGGGCTTCTATAACCCTCTTAGCCCACTACCAATCACACCCTTAACACCTTGGTGATATGCTAATGGATTTTCCAGGGTCATAATTGTGCCCACAGATTCTTGTACAAGTATTCTGAATTGAGAAGCCGTCGGATGACTAGCGAAACGGTACTTCACGAACCTACATTTCAAGTCCAGTTGACAATTGAAAACAACAGATATAACCGTACCTGGATAATGAGAACCTTCAAAAGCATCATTAATCTGTATTTATTAAGATTTAGACTTGGTTGCGATATTGTTTTTTTACATCCTAATTTTTATAATTGTTTCCCAAATGATGATATTTTTACACAAACAATCCTGGGTAATAGTGTGGAGGGTGGTTTTGGTTTTGGGATCTCTCACGGTTGGGTTCAGTATTTGAAATGTGTTTTTTCACTATTAGTTCTGCCTATAGGAAAAAACCAATAGGACTTATAAGTTGGTTTACACTCAGTGGGAACTGTCCAAGAATCGATGTTTGCGAAAGAAAGTCTCCACTGTTTCTGTGGTTTTGTCTGGTATTGTATTATTGGGAAATCATATTTAATTATGGTAGTTATTATTGGGAAATAATATTAAATTCTGGTATTGTAGTATTGGGAAACTATATTTATTACTTATTGTAAGTCATTGGAAATAATATTTTAATTACTGGTCTTGTAGTATTGGGAGATTCTTATTTAATTAGCATGTATTGTATATTTAGGAATTAGTATTTAATCAGGTATTGCAGTATGAATTAGTATTATTAATTAATGGTAATTGTAGTAACTTTGGAATATATTTACAATTAATGGTATTGTAGTATTGGGGACATTATTCTGTTTCATGGTCTTGTCGTCTTAGGAAATTAGTATTTAATTCATGGTGTTGGCAGATTAGGATTAAGTATTTAATTCATGGTATTGTGTATTAGGAATATTATTTAATCTGGTCATTTAGTCTTAGGATAATATTAATTCATGGTAATTGTAGTAATTAGGGAATAAGTATTTGATTCATGGTCTTGCAGTATTAGAGTACGTATTTAATTCATGGTATTGTAGTATTAGGACTTTTATTACTTCATGGTTTGTAGTATTAGGAATTATATTTAATTCTGGTTACTTGTCATTAGGAATAGAATTTGATTCATGGTATTGTAGTATTAGGATTATATTAATTCATGTTTGTAGTACTTGGTGAATTATTATTGTATAATCATGGTTGGTATATTAGGAATTAGTATTTAATTCATGGTTTGTGTATTTAGGATTAAGTATTTAATTCATGGTATTGTAAGTATTAGGAATGAGTATTTGATTCATGGTATTTGTCTTATTAGGAATAAGTATTTGATTCATGGTATGCAGTATTATGATTAGTATTTAATTCATGGTATTGTAGTTTAGAATTATTTATTTAATTTCATGGTAGTGTAGTATTCGGACTTAATATTTCAATTCATGGTATTGTTAGTATTCCGGAATTAGTATTTGATTCATGGTATTTCGTCTTAGGAATTAGTATTTAATTCATGGTATTGTAGTTTTGGGAATTTTATTTCAATTCTGGTATTGTAAGTATTAGGAACTTAGTAGTTATTCATGGTATTGTAGTATTCGGAATTAGTAATTTTTTAATTTCATGGTATGCATTATTAGGAATTATATTCTAATTCAATGGTATTGCAGTATGGAATTAGTATTTACTTAATGTATTGTTAGTAAGTGGGACCATATTTAATCATGGTAATTGTCTATTAGGAATAGTATTTAATTCATGTATTGCTTGTGAAGTTCTCATTCATCCAGATCCCCATGGTTAATCTGTAATGTGGTTTTAACACCTTACTTCTGGCGTTCCTAAACACCTCTTAGCCACTATCTAATCACAACCACACCCTTAACACCTGGCTCGTGATATGCTAATTGGGATTTCCAGGGTAACATAATTGCCCAGATGCTTTACAAGTCATTCTGAATTGAGAAAGCCAGTCGGCAGAACTAGCCGAAACGTCTTCGACTACATTTCAAGTCCCAGTTGATCTAATTTAATACACAGATATAATTCATTTTATTGGCAGTATGAGGAATTAGTATTTAATTAATGGTAATTGTATTATTGGGAATTATTATTTAACCATGGTATTTTAGTAATTTATAGTAATTATTAATTTAATTCATGGTATTGTAGTCTTAGGAATTAGTATTTATTCATGGTAATTGCAGTATTAAGGAATTATATTTAATTCATAGTATTGCAGTATTAGGAATTAGTAATTATTAATGGTATTGTAGTATTAGGAATATTCTATTTTAAATTCCTGTGTATTGTAGTCTTGGGAATTATTATTTGATTCATGAGCTTGTAGTAATTCGGCATTCTATTTTAATCATGGTATTTTAAAGTATTAGGATTAGTATTTTACTTCAATGGTATTGTAGTATTAGAATTAGTATTAATAAGTCATGGTATTTAGTATAGGAATGTATTATTTAATTCATTGTATTGTAGTATTAGGATTGGATTTGAATTAGTGGTATGGTAGTATTATGGCCTCTAGTATTTATTCATGGTATTATCGTATTGTCCAAGGTCAGCAAATTGTGGATCCCAAACAGGTAGATTACTGAGGTGCCCCCCTAAGGCCTGTGCACATCAGGTAAGGTTCAAATCAATATAAAGTATGCAGGAGGGCACACTACGGATAAAGTTCAAATTCAAACTTGTTTTATTAGGTGGCTCGACATAACAAGCCAAAACACACAACGTTTCAGTCGGGGGGGTCCAACCCCCTTCCTCAGCCCCTGAGGAAGGGGGTTGTACCCCCTCAACGTTGTGTGTATTTGGCTTGTTGTCCGACACCTAAATACAAGTTTTGATTTGGAACTTTATCCGAGTGTGCCATCCCTGCTACTTTATATTTAGTATAGTATTGGAATTTTATGTACTTCATGGTATTGTAGTATAGAATTAGTATTATACATTCATGGTATTGTAGTATTAAGAATTAGTATTTAATTCATGTATTGTAGTATTGGGAATTAGTATTTAATTCATGTATTGTATATTAGGAATTATTTATTTAATCCTGGTAAATTGTAGTAATTAGATTAGTATTTTAATCCTGGTATTGTAGTATTAGTATTTTTATTCATGGTATTGTAGTATTAGAATTATTATTTAATTCAGTATGTACATTAGGAAATATTATTTGAGTTCAGTGTATTGTAGTAATTGGGAATTGTATTTAATTCATGGTATTGCAGTATTGGAATTCTTATTCAATTCATGGATTGTAGTAGTAAGATTATTATTTAATTCATAGTAAATTGTAAGTATTAGGAATTATTATTTAATTCATGTATTGTAGTATTGGATTATATTTAATTCATGGTCATTGTATGTCTTAGGAATTATTATTTAATCTGGTATTGTAGTATTAGGAATTAGTATTTTAATCCATGGTATTGGTAGTATTAGGAGTTATTATGTATCTCCTATATTGTGTAGTAGAAATTAGTAATTTAAATCATGGTTTTGTAGTATTAGGAATTATTATTTAATTCATGGGAATTGTAGTATTAGGATAGTATTATAATTCCTGGTTTGTAGTATTAGGATTAATATTTAATTCATGGTATTGGAGTATTTGGAATTAGTATTTAATTCATGGTAGTGTAGTATTGGGAATTAGTATTTACTAATTCCTGGTATTGTAAGTATTAGGAATTAGTATTTAATTCATGGTATTGTAGCATAGGAATTATTAATTTAATTCATGGGTATTGTACATTAGGAATTATTATTTGATTCATGGTATTGTTAGTATTAGATGCAATTGTATTTAATTCAACTCATGGTATTGCAGTATTAATAATTATTTTTACTTCATTTATCGTAGTATTAGGCAAATTATTATTTAATTCATGGTATTAGTATTAGGGAATTATTATTTAATGTCAATGTACTGTAGTATTCGGATTAGTATTTTAATTCATGTATTCAGTATTAAGAATTAGTTATTTAATAAATAGTGTTGTAGGACTGGGTATTAATTTAACAATTGCCATTTAGAGAGTCAGTAGAGTTTTTTATTAAATTTGATTCATTTTCAGACTTCGTCTTAGGTTTGACCTCACTAATGGTTCATCTACATCTAATGTTCATCGACATCCAATGTTCTCGACGTCTCTCAGATTTTCTTATTACTAACTTGTTGTTATTCTGCAGGAGATTAATCATTTTTGCCCATCCACTTAATCCAGGTATTTTGGTGTCTGTCTCTAGAAGGGCCTGTGCACCGATTAATACCCAGACAACAACCCATGAGAAAGATTCCTCCAATTCTCCTTTCTTCTCTCGTCCCCTGTTAAATGGACATTTCCCATCCTGGCTGCAGGTGAAAAGCTGGAGTGGATCATTTTCCAGTCCTGGAAATGTTCTTTTGGGGTAATCTTTGTGGTCCACTCAGGATATGATTTCTCACTAACAACTTTCCGGGACCCCCCCCAACCTCCAATATGCAAGGGGTAAGTTTAAAGTTAAAGATGGAATCTTGGGTTGATTGCGTTAGTGAGAAATCAGTCAAAATGATGGACATATCCATAGATGACTTTCTTCCTCTGTATGAAGGGTTCTGCAGGCTGCACAGGTAAGTAAGTTGAACTAGATGAAGGTATTAAAACGCTATCGTTAACTCTAAACTTAAAAAAGCAACAAAAATGAAGAAAAACATCCAACATTAACGGTCCTACACAATCAAGGAGGCAAATAAACAGAAAAGAATAATCACTTTATGCGCAACATTAATTAATGTTAATTACACTGATGGTGATAACTTCTTTTATTAAGAAATCTAATATTGTTTCCAATTAGTTGTCCCGTTACCTCTTTTCACCTCCCAGAGGGGGTTTGTTTACGCCCCACATTTGATACCAAACTGTGATTCTGGGGACCCTGTCAGCACATTGTCCAAACAGTGTTTTCTCTCACCCAGTTATCACTTGTGATACATTTTGGAAATGATCATCATAGGGGGGCTGTACCCTTATATATGGGAAAGCTGTACCCTTATATATATAGGGGAGCAATATAGGGGAGCTGTACCCTTATATATATAGGGGAGCTGTACCCTTATATATGGGAAAGCTGTACCCTTATATATATAGGGGAGCATATAGGGATCTGTACCCATTATAATATATATGTATAGGGGAGCTTGTACTCTTAATATGGGAAGCTGTACCCTTTATATATATATATCTATTATATATATATCGGGGGCAATATAGGGGAGCTGTACCTATATATTGGGGGAGCTGTACCTTATTATGGGAAAGCTGTAACCCTTAATATATATATAGGGAGCAATATCGGGGGAGCTGTACCCTTATTGGGAAAGCTGTAACCCTTATATATTACAATGGGAGCAATATAGGGGACTGTACCCTTATATAAATAGGGAGCTGCACCCCTTATCTATGGGGAGCTGTCCCCTTCTATATATAGGTGAGCTGTACCCTTATATATAGGAAAGACTGTACCCTTATATTATATAAGGGAGAGCGGTACCCTTATATTGGGAAGCTGTACCCTTATAATATAGATTAGGGGAACAATATCGGGGAGCTTTGTACCCTTATATATTGGGAGCTGTACCCTTATATATGGGAAGCTGTACCTTATATATATATATAGGGGAGCTGTACTCTTATATATGGGAAAGCTGTACCCTTATATATATATATATATATATATATACTATTATATTATATATATATAATATATATCTAGGGGAGCAATAAGGGGAGCTGTACCCTCAATATATATAGGGGAGCTGTACCCTTATATATGGGAAAGCTGTACCCTTATATATATATAGGGGAGCAATATAGGGGAGCTGTACCCTTATATATATGGGAACGCTGTACCCTTATATATATAGGGGAGCTGTACCCTTATATATATAGGGGAGCTGTACCCTTATATATAGGAAAGCTGTACTTATATCTATACGTGGGATCTGTACCTTAGATATGGGAAAGCTGTACCCTTATATATATCGGTGGCTGTAATCCCTTGTATATATGAAGCTATACCCTTATTATATATATATATATATATATATATATATATATATAGGGGAGCTGTACCCTTATATATAGAAGCTGTACCATTTATATATTATAGGGGAGTGTACCCTTATATATAGGAAAGCGTACCCTGATATATATAAGTGAGCTGTACCCTTATATAATAGGGGGCTGTACCCTTATATATGGGAAAAGCTGTACCCTAGATATATAAGGGGAGCTGCCACCCTTATATATATAGGGAGCCACCCTTATTATGGGAAAGCTGTACCCTTATATATAGGGGGAGCTGTACCCGTAATATGGGAAATCTTTACCCTTGCTATATATATATAATAGGGGAGCCTGTACCCTTATATATAGGAAAAGCTGTACATATATATATTATATATATATATATCATAGGGGATCTGTACCCTTATATAGGGACAGCTGTACCCTTATATATATATATATATATATATATATAATATATCTATATATATATGATATAGGGGACTGTACCCTTATTTGGGAAGCTTGTACCCTTATATATTAGGGGAGAGTACCCTTATCTTATAGGGAGCTTGTCCCCTTATATATGGGAAAGGCTGTACCTTATATATATAGGGAGCTGTACCCGTATCTATACATCTGGTAGCTGTAACCCTTTTCTATAGGAAAGCTGTACCATATAATATATATATATATATATAGTATATATATAATCATATATACTATGGGGAGCTATATCTATATCTCTATATATCTATATATATATATATATCTATATAATATAGGGGATCAATATAGGGGAGCTGTCCCTTGATATATATAGGGGCGCTGTAACCTTTATAATATGGGCCAGCTATACCCTTTAATATATAGGGGCGCAATATAGGGGAGCTGTACCCTTATATATAGAAGGAAAGATAAAATATATATTTATATATATATATATATATATATGTGTGTGGTGTGTGTGTCCGTGTGTGTGTGTGTGTGTAGGAAGCTGTACCCTTATATATATAGGGAGCATATAGGGAGCTGTACCCTTATATAAGGAAACGCTGTACCCATATATATATAGGAGGCTTGTACCTTATTATATTATAGTGGATGCATATAGGGGAGCTTTACCTTATATATAGGATGACTGTACCATATATTAGAAAAGCTGTACCCACTATATATATAAGGGGAGCTATACCGTATTATATAGGAAAGCTGTGCCCTTATATTAATGGGGAGCTGTAACCCTTATATATTTAACGCTGTACCCTTTATATATATATAAGGGAGCGGTACTCCTTATAGTTATATATATATATATATTAGTATATATAAATCAAAAATCAAACAGTTTCCGAGCACTCCTTCTTCACACGAACAGGTTTTTATTATAAATTCTTTTCGTGTGAAGAAGGAAGGTGCTCGGAACTTTTTTATTTTTTTATTTATTGTATGGACGATTTGAGGCATCTGGGTTTCCTTGAAAGCAACTCCTACGTGTATAATATAAAAAGAAGGAATATCTGCGTGCAGACTCATTTTACTATATAATAATATAATATATATATATATATATATCTATATATTAATATATATATAATAGGGGAGCTGTACCCTTATATAAATTAGGGGAGCTTTAACCCTTATATAGGAAGCTGTCCCCGTTCTACTATATAAGGGAGTGTACCCTATATATAGGAAAAGCGGATACCCTGATATATATAGGGGAGCTGTACCCTTATATAATATATGGGAGCGTACCCTATATAATGGGAAGCTGTACCCTTTAATTAGGGGAGCTGCACCTTCTATATAGCAGGGGAGCTGCACCGCTTATATTGGGAAGCTGTACCCTTATATCTATAGGGGACTGTACCCGTATTATGGGAAACGCTTTACCCTTATTATATATTATACATAGGGGGGAGGCTGTACCCTTATATTAGGAGCTGGTAAAAAACGATCTATATATTATCTATATAATATATCAGGGGAATCTGTCCCTTATATATGGGAAAGCTGTAACCCTGATATATATCAGCTCTATAATATATTATATATATATATATCTATATATATATACGGTGAGCTGTACCTTATATATGGGAAATGCTGTACCCTTATCTATTAGGGGAAGATGTCCCTGAAATATATAGGGGAGCTGTACCCTTATATTGGGAAAGCTTGTCACCCTTAGATATCTGGGGGAGCTGTACCCTTATATATTAGGGGAGCTGTACCCTTTTCTAAGGAAGCTGTACCCCTATATATATATATATATATATATATATCTCTTATACATTATATATATATATCTATATAGGGGAGCTTATATTATATATATATATCTATATATATATCTATATAACTAATATAATATAATAGGGGAGCAATATAGGGGAGCTGTACCCTTATATCTATACCGGGGAGCTGTACCTTTATAGGGAACCTATACCCTTATATATATATAAGGAGGAGCAATATAGGGGAGCTGTAACCTTATTATAGGAAAATTGAAAATCTATATATATATATATATATATGCCTATAATTATATGTGTGTGTGTGTGTGTGGGTTGTGTGTGTGTGTGTAGAAGCTGTAACCCTTATATATATAGGGGGGCATAAATGGGAGCTGTCCCTTATATATAGGAACGCTGTACCCTCATAATTATATAGGAGGCTGTCACCCTCTACTTATATATAGGGGAAGCATATAGGGAGCTTTACCCTATATATAGGATGCTGTACCCTATATATAGGAAAAGCTGTACCCATATATATATTGGGGAAGCTAACCGTATATATATAGGCCAGCTGTGCCCTTATATATATATAGGGGAGCTGTACCCTTCTTTTGAACTTACCCGTATATTATAAGGGGAGCTGTACTCTTATATATATCATATATATATATATAGATATATATATAAATCAAAAAAATAAAAAGTTCCGAGCACGAAATCCTTCTTCACACGAAAAGTTTATTTAGTAATAAACTTTTTCCGTGTGAAGAAGGTGCTCGGAACTTTTTTATTTTGTTGATTTATTGTATGGGACAGATTGAGGCATCTGTGTGTCCGTGAAGCACCGTTACTGATATTAATATAAAAAGAAGGAGACTGGTGCAACATCATTTTACTATATAATATATATCTATATATATATATATTATATATATAGTATAATATAATATATATAGAGGGAGCTGTACCCTTATATCTTAGGGGAGCTGGTACCCTTATATATAGGGGAGCTGTATCCTTATATAGAGGAAAGCTGTAGCCATAATATATATATATAAGGGGAGCTGTACCCTTATATATAGGAAAGCTGTACCCTTATATATATAGCTGTACCTCATATATATTAAGCGGGGAGCTATACCCGTATATTATAGACAGCTTACCCATATATTTATAAGTGGAGCTATAACCCTTATATATAATATATAATGAAAGCCTGTGCCCTTTTTATAGGGGCTTGTATCCTTATATATAGGAAAGCTGTACCCTTATATATAGATATAGGGAGCTGTACCCCCTTATATATATATAGGGGAGCTGTACCCTTATATTGGGAAAGCTGTATCCCTTTATAATATCGATATATATGGAGCAATATAGGGAGCTGTACCCTTATATATAGGGAGCCCTGTACCCTTATATATAGGAAAGCTGTACCCTTATATATATATATAATAGATATATATATATAATATCCTATATAGGGGAGCAATATAGGGGGAGCTGTACCCTTATAAATATAGGGAGCTGTACCCTTAGTAGGGGAAAGCTGTACGCCTTATTAGATAGGGAGCTGTACCCTATATATAGAAAGCTGTACCCTTAATTATAGTGGAGCTGTACCCTTATATATGAAAGACTGTACCCTTATAATATATAGGTGGGCAGCTACCCTTTATATAGGAAGTCTATAACCCTTGATTAGATATATATATATATATCTATATATATATATATATAGGGGAGCTTCCCCTTATATATATGGAGAAGCCTGTACCCTTATCTATATATAAGGGACTGTACACTTATTTAGGAAAGCGGTACCCCTGGATATATATAGGGGTAGCTGACCCTTATATATATAGGGGAGCTGTACCCTTATATATGGGAAGCTGTAACCTTATATATAAGGGGAGCTGCACCTTATAATGGATAGCTGGACCCTATATATATAGGGGAGCTGACCCGTATATATGGGAAAGCCTTTACCTTATAATATAGGGCGAGCTGTACCCTTATATATATAGTGAATCTTTAACCCTTATATATGGAAAGCTGTACCCCTTATATTATATAGGGGAGCTGTTACCCGTTATATTGGAAACTGTACCCTTATAATTTATGGTGGGCTGTACCCTTGTATATAGGAAACTGTACCCTTATATATATATAAATGGGGAGCTTACCCTTATATATAGGAAGCGTACCCTTATATATATATATAGGGGAGCTGTACCCTTATATAAGGAAAGCGGTACCTAAATATATATAGGGGAGCTGTACCCTTATAATATAGGGGAGCTGTACCCTTATATATGGGAAAGCTGTCCCTTATAATATATAGGGGAGCCTGCACCCTTATATTATGGGAAAGCTGTACCCTTATTATATAGGGGACTGTACCCTTATATATGGGAAATCTGTACCCTTATATAGATATATAGGGGAGCTGTTAACCCTTATAATAATGGGAAAGCTTGTAACCTTTAATTCCTATATAGGTGCAGGCTGTCCCTATATATATAGGGGGGCTTTACCCTTATAAATTGACGCCGTACCCTTATTATATAAGGGGAGCTGTACCCTTATATATGGAAAGCTGTACCTCTTCTATATTATATAGGGGAGCTGTACCCTTAATATATAGGGGACTGTACCCTTAATATATAACAGGCTGTACCCATATATATAATATATCTAATATATTCTATATATACTATACTATAATATATATATATTATAGGGGGCTGTACTCCATATATGTGGACAGCTGTACCCTTATATATATATATATTATCGGGGATCTGTACCCTTTATATGGGAAAGCTGTACCCTTATATATATAGGGCGATGTAACCTACCCTTATATATATAGTGGGAGCGTACCCATATATATATCATATAACTATTATCTATATACTATATATATCTATAATATATTCATATATATATATATAGATATATATAGGGACTGTACCCTATATATATAGATAGGCTGTACCCTATATATCGATAATATATATCTAGCGAGGTACCCGTATATATGGAAAGCTGTACCCTTATTATATAGGGGAGCTGTACTTATTATGGGAAAGCTGTACCCTTATATATATAGGGGAGCTGTACCCGTATATATATGGGAGCTGTACCCTTTTATATAGGAAAGCTGTACCTATAAATATATATATATATATGACAAACCACAATGTAGCTGGGTCCTAAGCACTACCCTTGCCGTAGAGTTCCGATTGCCCCGGGTGCCGCTGGAGGATCGGTAGATACAAAGCAGGATGCAGCGCACTCTAGGGGGACTTTCACATCATATTTTATTAACACGAGGTAAACAATCAATCAACGGCAGTTTCACGCATATTGCACAGGCCGTCATCAGAATTACAGACTCAACAAACAGGTGATATAAATACAACTTATGTGATCAACCCGCCCCTTCCCGCCCCCCTCCCCCGCCCTCTGAATTTAACCCTTGTGCACTCTCACTCCGTCAACTTGTGCCTATCAGAAATATCCAGTGATACGCTTTCGTTGCCCTCTATATCCCAAGTGGCCGGGATGTGTAGGCTGCTCGCTTAGGAACTCAAGGTTGTTTCCCCATCACCTCTAAAAGAAATACACCCATGAATGACAGAAGGTACGTTAATTACGCAACATGAAAGACCAAGTGACCAGCTGCTGGAGTAATAAATACAGACTAGGAACCTAGTGAAAGTGTCTGAGACATAAAAAACTAGCCATATTCCAAGTGCCTAGCACTAATGCTTCATGACCAAAATCTAATTGAGCGCTCACTCTCATAGCGCGATACGTGCATAGTGCTTTGTAGCGAAGATCAAAAAGTGCTCGTGCCACAAATGCCGGAAGGGTATTGATTCTTGGAGGTAAAGACCAACTTAAACATTACATAATAATCTAAAACGTCTACAACATCTAAAACATCTTTGGTATAAAGAATATGTATAATTGCATATTACTATGTGCTCCTGGCAACATAAGAGTGGAGACCATGGGTATTATTACATTTTAAGTATGGGAACCCTCCTCAAGGATTACAGTTGCATTACTATTGTACTATATAAAATTAACTAATGGATCTACGGGTCTGAAATTAGTACGGGGAGTCACAGGGGGTGCCCCCCTCATCACTAACATTCAAATGGATCTAAGGAAGTTTATCAGTCTGGTGTTACTCTCAACTTTTAAAGAAACATGATAACAAGAGTTGTTCTTTAAGCCAGTTGGTGATAGTGTTTCAGACTTTGATCCATCGAGCCGAGCAGCCTACACTCCCGCCCACCTTGGTTCAGAGGCGAACAAGAGTATCACTGATATTTCCTTATAGGCACAAGTTGACGGAGTGCACAAGGGGTTTACATTCCAGCGGGCGGGGAGGGGGGCGGGAAGGGGGCGGGTTTTGATTCACCTAAGTTGTATTTAACTCACCTGTTTGTTGCGTCTGATCCTGATGGACGGCCTGTTTCAATCTGGTCTGAAAACGCGTTGATTGTTTACCATCTTGTTAACTCAAATATCATTTGAAAGCCCCTAGAGTGCCTGGCATCCTGCTTTGTATATATATATAATAGATATATATATATATATATATATAATATTATATTTATATGGGAGCTACTATATCTATATATAATATATTAATCAGAATATATATATATATATATATATATATATAATAGGGTAACAATAATAGGGGAGCTGTACCCTTATTATATGGGGAGCTTACCTTATATATGCAGGAAGCTATACCTTTATATTATCGGGGGCAATATAGGGAGCTGTACCACGTATATTAATTATATAGGAAAGATAATATTGCTGTGTGTGTTGTAGGAGCTGTCCCTTATAATATAATAGGGACAATATAGGGGAGCTTGTACAACCCTTATACTATGTACAGCTGTACCCCTATTATATAGGAGATCTGTCCCTTTATATAAAGAAGGGGAATAGGAAATACTCCCTGGTGGTTTTTCAGAGTGTTAAATTGGTTAATACACTGACACTGATCTTAGTTATTTAAAAATAGCCCAACACATGTGGTGTTTATTTCAGCCAAAGATATAAAAAGTCTAAAACTCAAAAGGCGAATTTTCTCTATTTTATTAATAGGACATTTTATAGTATTGCTTATTTTCATCAATCTGCAGCTAATTACCAAACCAGTTCCATTAATATGGGAACATCCCATAGTGCTGTGTAAGGAATAGTCATGTTAATGGAACATCCCATAGCGCTGTGTAAGGAATAGTCATGTTAATGGAACATCCCATAGCGCTGTGTAAGGAATAGTCATGTTAATGGAACATCCCATAGCGCTGTGTAAGG
>JAACNH010000251.1:30000-143726 GCA_019447015.1 Hymenochirus boettgeri | reverse complement strand
TTAGTATTTAATTCATGGTATTGTAGTATTAGGAATTATTATTTAATTCATGGTATTGTAGCATTAGGAATTATTATTTAATTCATGGTATTGTAGCATTAGGAATTATTATTTGATTCATGGTATTGTAGTATTAGGAATTGTTATTTAATTCATGGTATTGCAGTATTAAGAATTATTATTTAATTCATGGTATCGTAGTATTAGGAATTATTATTTAATTCATGGTATTGTAGTATTAGGAATTATTATTTAATTCATGGTACTGTAGTATTAGGAATTAGTATTTAATTCATGGTATTCTAGTATTAGGAATTAGTATTTAATAAATAGTGTTGTAGGACTGGGTATTAATTTAAACAATTGCCATTTAGAGTCAGTAGAGTTTTATTAAATTTGATTCATTTTCAGACTTCGTCTATAGGTAGACATCTAATGTTCATCTACATCTAATGTTCATCTACATCCAATGTTCATCTACGTCTCTCAGATTTTCTTATTACTTTGTTATTCGCAGGAGATTTAACTCATTGCCCATCCCATTAATCCAGGTATTTTGGGTGCTCTGTCTCTAGAAGGGCATGTGCACCGAGTTAATACCCAGAAACACCCATGAGAAGATTCCTCCAAGTTCTCTTTCTTCTCTCGTCCCTGTTAAATGGACATTCCCATCCTGGCTGCAGGCTGAAAAGCTGGGAGATGGAATCATTTTCCCAGCCTGGAGATGTTCTTATTGGGGTAATCTTTGTGGTCCACTCAGGATATGATTTCTCACTAACAACTTTCCGGGACCCCCCCCCCACTCAGGATATGATTTCTCACTAACAACTTTCCGGGACCCCCCCCAACCTCCAATATGCAAGGGGTAAGTTTAAAGTTAAAGATCCTACCCATATGTCGTATAACAGTTACATAGTAACATAGTATTGGAGGTTGTAAAGACGACGTCCATCTAGTCCAACCTTTCTACCTACCCATAATGTCTGTAAACAGTTACATAGTAACATAGTATTGGAGGGTGTATAAAGACACTACGTCCATCTAGTCCAACCTTTATCCCTACCCAAATGTCTGTATAACAGTTACATAGTAACAAGTATTGGAGGTTGTTATAAGACAATCCAGTCCATCAAACTCAGTATCTCACCAAGGTATCAAGCACCAAGTTCATACCATGATAAAATTTCTACTACACAAACTACCCCTTGCATATTGGAGGTTGGGGGTGGGTCCCGAAAGTTGTTAGTGGAAATCATATCCTGAGTGGACCATAAAGATTAACTCCAATAAGAACATCTCCAGGCTGGGAAAATGATTCCATCTCCCAACTTTTCAGCCTGCAACCAGGATGGGAATGTCCATTTAACAGGGATGAGAGAAGAAAGAGAACATGGAGGAATCTTCTCATGGGTGTTTCTAGATACCCTTCCAGGGATGGGATATGACAGATGTTTCTGCTGCCAAAAAAATATTTAAGAGATTGTGATCCATGTTTCTGTTAATGACTACAAATGGCAATAAGAATCCCTAGATTAACGTTTAGAATGATATATTGATGTTATTGCTAAATGTCCCTTAAATCTAAACATGAAAATATGTAGAAGACTTTCTGACACAATCATCAATCAACAGACTTTTCTGACCGACTGTTCTGGGAGCAACTACCTGCGATTGAGGGAAATAACATATTTGTATTTTCCTTGTGTAGTTAAGCCTAACTACGTCCACCCATCAGTGGTCACAGATACTCCATACTGTTCCCCATACTCATGACACTTAATAGGACCTCGTTTATGAAAACTATTACACTGTCTACCCAGGAAAATCTGAACTCATACTGTAGCTAAAATACACATTCATTATAACTACATATAACACTCTACTATAAAATGTCACGGTTATGTACAAAAAAGAAACAAAAGAAGAAGTTAAAAAGAAATTCAGAACAGCTAATAATCAAATCCTGGTTCTATTAGTGTCACATCCCGTAATTTATACCTTGTTCAACACTTGTTGGTTTTATTAAAGGGGTTTGGATAGAAGTCAGAATATGTGTACTTGGCAGATTTTACCTAATATTCATAGAAATATCAGGAGAAATGTTCACTAACGTGTGGGCACCATAACTGGAGGTATTTAGTACACTTGTGTTTCCTGCCAAAACATGACACATATAAGTTTCCGGTACTGGACGGTGGTTTTTTTTTTTTGAGGATTGGTACGTGTTCCCAGGACCCTGGGCCATTTACAATTATTAACCGTCGCTATTTATACCTTTATTTTAACGTTGTTTTTTTTTTAAACCCCCATTGACTTTAATGGGTCCACTTGCTGATTTTCAAAAGTTCAGATTTTTTCGAAAATCAACAAATCTGCTAGTGAAATAGATTTCATGAGTTTTGTACTTGTGCACGTTCTAATTCATGGGACATTTAAACACCATTACTAAAGATATACATATATGGGCAGAGACATTTGGATTTGTGTAATGGGACAGTATTTCTTAAAACCATTGTGTTTGTTTGATTTTGCTACATTTGTATGGAAGTACGGTAACGGTATTGTAGTGCTGGTTGGAACCCTGATGATAACTATTTAAACTTTATTTGTCTTACTGAATTGGTATCTTGTGATCATTAATATTGCACTTGGGCACTTTCTGCAATGTATGAGACATTACAGTATAATACATCATTACCAAAGATATTTATGGACAGTGTGGTCAGAGATATTTAGATTTGTGTGAGATTTGTGTGGGTTAGAGGCTATTTATGTGGGTATGTGTAACGTCTCTAAAATATATTACTGCATATTATTATTCAGGTTGTATTTTTTATTGAACTGGACTGAGACTTTTATTACAGTTACACATATCAAGCGCCTTATTACCCAGAGCCCAATCCTTCAAATGTTAATATTTATATAAATAAGTGAACTCTGTGCGTTTGTGTGTGTTGTGTGTGTGTGTTGTGTGTGGGGTGGGGTTTGGTATGGGGGGTAAGTGGACAATGCTGTGTATATGCTGTATTTATTATGGAATCACTTGGTTATCTGTACTGCTGATTGTAACCCTGGAGATAGTTATTAAACGTGTTTGTATCGCTGAATTGGTATCTGGTTATAGTTGCACAACACCAAAAACTTATTTTTGCCCCCTCTGTATATATGGGACATTGTAGGGAAAGTGACTTTAGTTACTGTATGTGTTGGAGGATAGAGACAGACAGTCATAGAAATAAGAAGAGACAGACACCTCTATTGTAGAGAGGGGGGGTCAAGTCCAGCTGGTGTATCATTGTCATTATTCCTGTCTAGAATATAGTCCCTCTTTTTGATTGAATACGGCTCATAATGGGGTGTAATACGGAAACCGTAGGTTTTAATTGGTCTAACAACATGCAGAGGTTTTAGCAGTGTCAGGAGTGTGGCTAAACCTTCCAGTTGGTCATGTAGCTAATATAAGTGAGTACTAACTTTATATACATATATTTATGGTCAGTTTAGATGGTAATAGTGATGAATTACACACAAACTTATACACCTTTCCTATATGTAATACTATATGTCCCCACCTCATTGCTAGCTCCTAGGAACTCAATGCAAGTGCTATGAACACATAAATATCTTATACGTGGGAAGTAATGTGTTCTTACACAGTGTAAATTTACAGGACTTAATAGGATCTTCCTCTGTTAACAGGCTGGATCAATTCTACAATATTATATAAAGGTTATCAATGTGTCCACGTGTGACTATTATATTTAATATATATGTGTCCATGTGTGACTATTATATTTATATATTATAATGTGTCCATGTGTGACTATTATATTTATATATTATAATGTGTCCATGTGTGACTATTATATTTATATATTATAATGTGTCCATGTGTGACTATTATATTTATATATTATAATGTGTCCATGTGTGATAGTATTATTTATATATTATAATGTGTCCATGTGTGACTATTATATTTATATATTATAATGTGTCCACGTTGTGACTATGTATATTTATTGGGCATGTGTCATGCTGATGTCAGGGCCCCTTACAGTATATCACATACCCAGCTGAAGTTCCACAGTGATTCTGTTCATCCACTTCTAGCCCCAAATTAGATGTAATGGGTGTAATCTTAATTAGACGATGAAAATGGAGTTTAATGACTTTGTCTAAACTCTTGATCATTTACTTTCCATGGGGAAAAGATATTTCTGTTCCTCCTCATCGGTCCTCCGGCCACTGCCGTGATGTTGAATTATGTTCCTAACAATGTAAAGACTGAGGTGTATATATATTTGTGTGTATTGTAAGTTTGTTCTGTTCCCAATCCCCGGAGTGTCAAGCCCCACACAATGAATAACAATAATAAATGGATTGTTAATTACAGACTTGGCCATCACTAATTACAATGTCTCTGCTACTTCGTTCCTTGGGATGTAGGCTATAATTGAAGGGTGATGATGGAGAAGCAATATGGTGGACATATAAACAACATGATGAGTAAGACTCCAAGTATGACGAACTCTCGGAATCTTGGATGCTTTGGATTGTGGAACTTTTTCTGCATTTTCAATAATCGTCAAAAATTTCTAAATTAAATATTGGAAAATTAGCAAATTTCGGAATTTGATTTTTGAAATTATTGAATATACTAACAGTATTTCAATGTAACCTTGGGAGTGTAAGACCTGAGAGTCTATAGGTCTAACTCAATCCCCATGTAGCTCTAGCTATAGTACATTATGGGTATTATCATTAATGTTCCATAACATCATTCAGGGCCATGAGGAGTGAATTACATGTTTCATTAGCAAGGAGGGGTTTCCATGTTTACACTAAATAACCATTATTCTGAGTGGAGGTTGATTTTGCCTTGTGCCATGGGTATTAAGGAATTCTGGGATTATTTGAATGAGTAAATCCCAGTTGAGGGAGAGAGAATTCGAGAGGTTGGATTTGTTTAGTAATTCAATGGAGAGTATCAGTAGTCTTGTAGGGTGGCAATCGACCGTCATTCCAAGCCATCAGGGATAAGGAACCCCATCTATATTTGATATCTTTGTCACGTAGCAGGATTAATAAGACCTGGGGGGCCCTTTGTTGCTGGATGTGAGCGGTTTGACAGATCTGCATGCTAAGATTCTGGTGAACAATTAACATAGATTCCTCCAGATCTTAGGTCTATTTCAGTTTTTGTCTAATTAATAAAAGTTATATCTGTAAGATTCATCCATCCAGGTCACGGTGTATATGTGAATATTAATCCATCCAGGTCACGGTATATCTGTAATATAATCATCCAGTCACGGTATATCTGTAATATTAATCCATCCAGGTACCGGTATATCTGTAATATTCATCCAATTCCAGGTCACGGATAATCTGTATATTCATCCATCCAGGTCACGGTATATCTGTAATATTCATCATCCATGTTAACACGTATATCTGTAAATATATTCATCCATCCAGGTCACGTATTCTGTAATATTCATCCATCCAGGTCACGGTATATCTGTAATATCATCCATCCAGGTCACGGTATATCTGTAATATTATCATCCAGGTCCGGTAATCTGTAATATTCATCCTCAGGTCACGGTATATCTGTGTGATATTCATTCATCACAGGGTCACGGTATATCTGTAATATTCATCCATCCAGGGTCACGGGTATACTGTAATATTCAGCTATCCAGGTCACGGTATATCTGTAATATTCAATCATCCAGGTCACGGTGATATCTGTAATATTATCATCCAGGTACGGTATATCGTTAATTCATCCATCCAGGTCACGGTTATACTGTAATATTCATCCATCCAGGTCAGGTATACTGTAATATTCATCCATCCAGGGTCAGGTATATCTGTATATTCATCCATCCAGGTCAACGGTATATCTGTAATATTCATCCATCCAGGTCACGGTATATCTGTAATATTCATTAATCCAGGTCACGGTATATCTGTAATATTCATCATCAGGTACGGTATATCTGTAATATTCATCCATCCACGGTCACGGTATAATCTGTAATATTCATCACTCCAGGTCACGGTATATCTGTAATATTCATCCATCCAGGTCACGGTATAATCTGTAATCCATTCATCAGGTCACGGTATATCTGTATATTCATCCATCCAGGTCACGGTATCTATGTAATATTCTCCATCCAGGTCACGGTATATCTGTAATATTCATTCACCATACCAGGTCACGGTATATCTGAATATTCACCATCCAGGTCATGGTATATCTGTATATTCATTCATCCAGGTATTACGTATATCTGTAAATTCATCCATCCAGGTCACGGTATATCTGTAATATATCCCATCCAGGTCATACTATATCTGTAATATTCATCCATCCAGGTCACGGGATATCTGTAATATTCATCCATCCAGGTCACGGTATATATATCTGTTAATATTCATCCATCCAGTCACGGTATATCTGTAATTCTTCATCCATCCAGGTCACGGTATATCTGTAATATTCATCCATCCAGGTCACGGTATACCTGTAATATTCATCCATCCAGGTCACGGTATATCTGTAATATTCATTCATCCAGTCACGTATATCTGTAATAGTTCATCATCCATCCAGGTTCACAGGTATATCTGTAATATTCATCCATCCAGGTCACGGATATACTGTAATATTCATCCATCCAGTTACTTATCTGAATATTCATCCATCCAGGTCACGGTATATCTGTAATATTCATCCATCCAGGTCACGGTATATCTGTAATATTATCCATCCAGGTCACGGTATATTGTAAAGTAATCATCCAGGTCACGTATATCTGTAATATTCATCCATCCAGGTCACGGTATAATCGTTAATATCATCATTCCAGCGGTCATACGTATATCTTAATATTCATCCATTCCAGGTCACGGTATATCTGTAATATCATCCATCCAGTGTCACGTATATCTGTAATATTCAATCCATCCAGGTCACGGTATATCTGTAATATTCATCCATCCAGTGTCACGGTATATCTGTAATATCATCCATCCAGGTCACGCGTATATCTGTAATATTCATCCATCCAGGTCACGGTATACTGTATATCATTATCCAGTTAAAGTATATCTGTAGATATTCAATTCTCCATCCAGGTCACGGTATATCTGGAATATTCATCTCCAGGTCCAGGTATATCGTAATATTCATCCATCCAGGTCACGGTATATCTGTAATATTCATTCCATCCAGGTCACAGTATATCTGTAATATTCATCCATCCAGGTCACGGTTTATATCTGTAATATTCATCCATCCAGGTCACGGTATATCGTAATATTCATCCATCCAGGTCACGGTATATCGTAATATTCATCCATCCAGTGTCACGGATATCTGTAATATTCATCCATCCAGTCACGGTATACTGTAATTTCATCCATGCAGGTCACGGTATACTTTAATATGCGTATATCTGTAAATTAATCCATCCAGTCACGGTATATCTGTAATATTCATCCATCCAGGTCACGGTTAATCTGTAATATTCATCCACAGGTACACGGTATATCTTTAATATTCATCCCACCAGGTCACGGTTATATCTGTAATATTCATCCATCCAGGTCACGGTATATCTGTAATATTCATCCATCCAGGTCACGGTATATCTGTAATATTCATCATCAAGGTCAGGTAAATATCGTTAATATTCATCCATCCAGGTCACGGTATATCGTATATCATCCTCCAGGTCACGGATATCTGTAATATTCATTCATCCAGGTCACGGTATATCTGTAATTCATCATCCGTCACGGTTCATATCGTGTATATTCATCCATCCAGGTACGGTATATCTTAATATTCATCCATCCAGGTCACGGTATATCTGTATATATTATATCCATCCAGTCACGGTATATCTGTAATATTCATCCATCCAGGTCACGGTATATCTGTAATATTCATCCATCCAGGTCACGGTATATCTGTAATATTCATCCATCCAGGTCACGGTATATCTGTAATATTCATCCTCCAGGTCACGGTATATCTATATATTCCAGGCCATCAGTCACGGTATATCTGTAATATTCATCCATCCAGGTCACGGTATATCTGTAATATTCATTCATCCAGTCACGTATATCTGTAATATTCATTTCATCCATCCAGGTCACGGTATATGTAATATTCATCCATCCAGGTCACGGGTATATCTGTAATAGTCATTCATCCAGGTCACGGTATTATATCTGTAATATTCATCCATCCAGGTCACGGTATCTGTAATATTCATCCATCCAGGTCACGGTATATCTGTAATATCTCATCCAGGTCACAGTTATCTGTAATATTTCATCCATCCAGGGTCACGGTATATCTGTAATATTCATCTATCCAGGTCAGGTATATCTGTAATATTCATCCATCCAGGTCACGTATATCTGTAATATTCATCTATCCAGGGGTCATGGTATATCTGTAATATTCATCCATCCAGGTCACGGTAATCTGTATATTCATCCATCCAGGTCATGGTATATCTGTAATATTCATCATCCAGGTATGGTATATCTGTAATATTCACCATCCAGGTCACGGTATATCTGTAATATTCATTCCATCAGGTCACGGTATATCTGTAATATTCATTCATCCAGGTCACGGTATATCTGTAAATTCATCATCTGGTCACGGTAATATGTAAATCATCCATCCAGGTCACGGTATATCTGTAATATTATCCATCAGGTCACGGTTATCTGTAATATTCATCCATCCAGGTCCGGTATATCTGTAATATTCATCCATCCAGGTCACCCCACGGTATATCTTAATATTCATCCACCAGGTACGGTATATCTGTATATATTCATCCATCCAGGCACGGTATATCGTAATATTATCCATCCAGGTCATGGTATATCGTAATATCATTTCATCCAGGTCATACTATATCTGTAATACATCCATCCAGGTCACGGTTATCTGTCATATTCATCCATCCAGGTCATACTATATCTGTAATATTCATCCATCCAGGTCACGGTATATCTGTAATATTTCATACCATCCAGGTCACGGTATATCGTAATATTCATCCATCCAGGTCAACGGTATATCTGAATATTCATCCATCCAGGTCACGGTATATCTGTAATATTATCCATCCAGGTCACGGTATATCTGAATATTCATCTATCAGGTCATGGTATATCGTAATATTCATCATCCAGGTCACGGTATATCTGTATATTCATCCATCCAGGTCACGGTATATCTGTAATATATCCCAGGTCACGGTATATCTGTATATTCATCATCAGTCCCACGGTATATCTGTAATATTCATCACTAGGTAACGGTTAATCTGTATATTCATCCATCCAGGTCACGGTATATCTGTAATATTCACCATCAAGGTCATGGTATATCTGTAATATTTCATCCATCCAGGTCACGGTATATCTGTAATATTCATCCATCCGGTACGGTATACTGTATATCATCATCCAGGTCACGGTCATCTGTAATACATCATTATCAGGTCACGGTAATCTGTAATATTCATTCATCCAGGTCACGGTATATCGATATCATCCATCAGGTCATGGATATCTTAATACATTCATCCAGGTCACGGTATATCTGTAATATTCATCCATAGGTCACGGTATATCTGTAATATCATCCATCCAGGTCACGGTATATCTGTAATATTCATCATCTCAGGTCACGGTATATCTGTATATTCATCTCCAGGCACGGTATATCTGTAATATTATCCATCCAGGTCAGGTATACTGTAATATTCATCCATCAGGTACGGTAATCGTATTTATCATCCAGGTCCGGTATATCTGTAATATTCATACATCCAGGTCACGGTATATCTGTAATATCATTCCATCCAGGTCACGGTATATCGTAATATCATTCATCCAGGTCACGGTTAACTGTAATATTATCCATCCAGGTCACGGTATATCTGTAATATTCATCCATCCAGGTCACGGTATATCTGTAATATTCATCCACCAGGTCACAGGTATATCTGTAATCTTCATCCATCCAGGTCACGGTATATCTGTAATCTTCATCCATACTCCAGGTCACGGTATATCTGTAATTCATCATCCAGTCACGGTAATCGTAATATCATCCATCCAGGTCACGGTATATCTGGAATATTCATTCATCCAGGTCACGGTATATCTGTAATATTCATTCATCCAGGTACGGATATCTGTAATATTCATCCATCCAGGTCACGGTATATCTGTAATATCATCTACAGGTCACGGTATATCTGTAATATTCATCCACCATGTCACGGGATATTGTAATATTCATCCATCAGGTCAGGTATATCTGTTGTATTCAATTAGATCATCTGGACTTGAAGTTTAGTTCTTGAAGACGTTTCGCTAGTCATCCGACTGGCTTTCTCAATTCAGAAGACTTGTACAAGAATCTGTGGCAATTATGTACCCTGGAAAATCCCATTAGCATATCACAGGATTTTCCAGGGTACATAATTGCTACAGATTCTTGTACCAGTCATTCTGAATTGAGAGATCCAGTCGGATGACTAGCGAACGTTTTCAAGAACTAAACTTCAAGTCCAGTTTATCTAATTGATACAACAGATAGACAGGTTAGTAAATCAGTAAAAAGTATACGGAGCCTAAAGCTAGGATAGCCTATCTATATATGAATGATGTAGAGGTTGTGCTTACCCAACCCAGATGGAAGCTGGTTGCGTGGAAGGGCGTTACTATCATCTAATATTAGGCTCTGCATGCTATTACTGATTTACTAAACTGTCGTTTTCTAATTACTGGCTCTGGTTAGACTGGGGACGCTCCGGTTAATTGATGTAAGATATGGAGGATACGTTCATATATATTCAGTTACATAGTAACATAGTAAATTAGTTGAATAAAGACATACATCCATCAGTCCAACCTATTCACTTTTTTGTTTTTTTTTTTAACCCTACCTAACAGTTGATCCAGAGGAAGGCAAAAAACCCCAGCTAAAAGGGGGGAAAAATCCTTCCTGACTCCAAACGGCAATCGGAATATCCCTGGAATCAACCAGATCTATATGTATTAATACCAGTATTCTCAATATTATTTAGTTTTAGGAACTTATCCAGGCCTTTTTTAAAGCTATTTAATGAACTTGCCATTACCACACTTGCTGGAGACAGTTCCACAGGTCACCGTTCTCACTGTAAAGGAACCTTTCCTAACTTGAAGATGAAACTTCTTTTCTTCCAACCTTAAAGGATGTCCACGAGTCCTCTGTATGACCTATTAGTTAACAATGCACCAGAGAGTTCACTGTTAGGCCCATTAATATATTTGTATAAGGGTATCAGTCCCACGCAAACGTCGCTTCTCCAATGTAAACAGCCCTAAACTGTCTAATCTGCCGCATATTCAAGCCCCTCCATTCCCTATTAATTTAGTTGCCCTTCTCTGAACTGCCTCAATTTCCAAGATGTCCTTTTGTATATGGGATTCCAAAACTGCCACCGCATATTCCAAATGAGGCCTTACCAGTGCCTTGTAAAGAGGGAGAATAATATTTTCTCCTTGAATCTATTCCCCTCTTTATACAAGACAATATCTTGCTAGCTCTAGCGTTACTACCTGGCAATGTTGTTGCTACAGCTAAGTCTGTTATCTACCAGAACCCCCAAATCTTTTCCATTACAGATGCACTTAACACAGAGTTATTTATGGTGTAGGTGGCACAGGGATTATTAAATCCCAATGCATCACCTCCATTATCAACATTGAATCCCATCTGCATTTGCTGCCCCTTGTGATAATCGATCTAGGTCTGCTTGCAGCACTTGCACATCATTGGAAGTTTCCAAAGCTCTGCATAGTTTAGTGTCATCAGCAAACACAGAGACCTTGCTCTCAATGCCCCCTTCTAAGTCATTTATAAACAGATTAAACAGAAGGGCCCCAGTACAGAACCCTGAGGCACTCCGTTTAGAATATTCTTTGATATTATGATGTGTATTTGTATTATGGGTTTTTATTGTATTTAATAATAAAGATGTGTTTTAACTTTTTACTGTACTTTCTGAGTTCTATTTCTGTCTGCATAACACATTGGTTTGTAGACTACTTATTTCCCCGCTTTTATGCTACTTTGGGTGCCTCCCTAATGAGAGTGTAGTGGGTTATCTTGGCTTCTATGCTGTGTTTGTTTTATATATTTATCTTCCACAGACCCACATGGCAGAGTGTGTATGTAGTAATGAGGGTGTATTTGATACCTATAAAATTAGGTGATTTATTGCAATATGTGAAGGTTCCCTTAGGACCATCATACACATTTAATAAGGATTACAGGTTAATGTGGAATCGTGGGTAGGACCCACATGGTGAAGCTGAAAGTGTGGGGTTGATAAGCTTTATATTCTAGTACATGTTTGTAGTCTCAAAAGAGAATTTTAGTTTACCTTAATAAGATGCACTGGGCAATTACTCTTCCTCCAGATACAAGCTTCAAATTCTACTCTGGTTCTACCCTTCCCAAAATCCCCCTTTGCGCTTAGTACCATAGATCATATTCTAGAAAAGTCTTCAAGAACTAAACTTCAAGGCCAGTTGATCTAACTGAATACAAAAGGTATACCGTGACCTGGATGAACAGGATGAATAAGAACCTTCACAAGTGTAGGGAGATGCATTTGGGTTTTAAAAACCTTTGTGCCACTTACACCATAAATATTTCTGTGTTAAGCGAATCGCTAATAAAAAAAAGATTTGGGGGTTCTGGTAGATAACAGACTTAGCTGTAGCAAACAATGCCAGGTAGCAACAGCTAGAGCTAGCAAGATATTGTCTTGTATAAAGAGGGGAATAGATTCAAGGGAGAAAGATATTATTCTCCCTCTTTACAAGGCACTGGTAAGGCCTCATTTGGAATATGTGGTGCAGTTTTGGAATCCCATATACAAAAGGGACATCTTGGAAATAGAAGGAGTTCAGAAAAGGTCAATCAGTGCAGACTGGTTAGACAAGTTATGGCTGTTTACACTGGAGAATGGCACTTGTGCTGGGATATGATAACCTTATACAAATTAATTAAGGGCATTTGATGAATTGTTCATCAATAGGTCATTTTAGAGGACCGCGTACATCCCTCAATATTAGTATAATCAGGTGTAAAAAGAGCTCTTTACAGAAAGGATGGTAAATTTGTGGAACATTTTTTTTACTATTTGCACTCTTAATTTTAATGGAGGTAAAAGAAAGGCATTTTATTTACCTGCCAAGGCTGGATGTCCTTCACCTTGCCACATGCTTCAATTTTTAAATACTCAGTTTCTGAAGACACCTGAACAAGAAATGCAAGAATGTGCATAGGCAAGTACAGCCAGGTAGGCATGGTAAGTATAACTGAGGTCGTTCATCTCAAATAAAGAAGGAATCTGTTCTCTAAGGTTTTCCTCCCCAGTGCAAAATGGAACCTCCAGTAATGGACCTGATATTGTCTTATTGTCTTGTGTTTGTCCACTTGGCCACCTGCAGGTGAACGCTTTCTCCCAGAACATTCTTATATAAGGATATTATTGACATGGATGGTTGTAGGTCATTAGAAGAAACTCAATAAATCCTGGCATAGTCCCAGTTCTGGGAATTAACCCAATGGTCCCATTTAATACTTTCCAGGCTTTTCTAGAAAACATTCCAGGCGTCAGTCCAAAGGAAGCGGAAGTTAAGAAGATTTTTCCCATCACACCATCATCATACATTAAATCTAGAAGAACTTTCACATGGAGTTCAGGGCTGTGTAGAACAATCACATTGACTGAACTTTCCTTGATGACATTCACCACCCTCTGTATTTGTGCCATGGAATAGCTCAGGTGGATCTTCTCTAGAAATGCCACACAGCTTCCAGCCCTTTGTATCCCAGCTTGAATGACTTGTCCTCCCTGTTCTCCTACATCATTGTCCACAACCACCATCCCTACGTAGGTCCAACCAAACAGGTCTATGAGTTGGGTTATGGCAATGTTCTGAAACATGTTACTGGGAATAGTGCGTAGGAAAGATGGGAAGGTAACTTTATTACTCAGTGCGGAGAGTGTTGATGAATGGCTGATCTGTAAAGGAGACAATAATGTTTTTTATTCAAAATAATTTAAACTGTTATAGTCAGGAAACTATACTCCAAAATGGGCAGGTTTGTGTGATAAAAAATGTATTTTAAAGCAAAACGTAATAGAGATATCTGAAATATCTCCTCATTCCCAGAGTAGTAAAAGGTTCCTGGCAATAATTATTATATCACAAGTTCTTTCACATCTTAATGTAGACATTTCCCCAACAATATGCAAGGTTAATGAAACCAGCTCCTCCCTCACGTATCATATTAACAAATACAGAGGTTAAGGTGTTATGGGCATTCCCTCAATCAAATTGAATAAGGTTTAATAATACTTTGTACTTATTTACAATATTTTTATTTCCCAGAATATAAATGGGTCATGAAATATTATCTAATTACCCTGTAAGTGGTTATGAAAGGAAGCAGAGACCCATATCAGGTCAGGTAATAGAGGTCTTGTAATGTCCTCAAACAGACAGAGGGACACATGTTATTATGTTAATGTTTCTTCACCATAACTCCCCAATGAGATGTGACTTTACGTTTGACTGTTCCCACAACCCATGTTCGCATTATGTTCAATGTCTAATCCATTTTCCTGGATGATGAAAGAAGGAAACCACAGGGTGACCAGGAAAACCTCACCACACATTCTGAAACTGAGACTTTTCCATATACAAATCTATAATAGGGAGTACCATCATTAAAGGGACACATACACGTGCAATGACTTATAACTTATGGCTCTTCCTTCAGTCTACAAGATGACGACTCCTACAATGTTCATGGTTCTTCAATGCTAAACCTGGGATATGTTTAGAAAATGTTCCATCATTACAGGCCTTATGGGATAATTATACTTCAGCATCTTGTTCCTAGATTTATATGTTCTCTACTGTACCTGAGGGTAATGAAGGACTCCGAGTATCCTGGCTATTGGTACTGAGAGCGCAGACACCAGTTCACCAACAATCCCAACCATAAAGTTAGGTGTGTGACAGTCATAACCCAGGGACAGGATTTCTGGCCCCTGACATCACTGATAGGGCCCCACCAATGGCTCTGAGTTCAAACATACAAGAGTCAAAGAGACTGAAACCCAGGTGATGTTTGGTAGCAGATCTGGGGAGTGATTGATGACATCAATGGCAAACATCACACCCAAGACATCCCGATAATATCTAATGGAACCTGGATGGAAATATACAAATAAAATAACAGATGGAACAATTCCTACAGGAATAAGATAATGTAGCAAGTGGAATGAGGAAATCTGGACATAGAAATAAACAAATTGGAGCATACGTGCCATAATGTGCCGTATGGAGGAGAAGTTGGGAGTCTTTCCGAAAAATGGGCTGCTCTGTATAAGCCATGATATAACAAATGAGGGTGCAGGTGATAATTATAATGAATATTTCGGAAGACTATTTTCTTATGGAGTAGAATGTGGAATAAAGAAATCTATACATTTTGACTTTCCCAAGTTTGTTTGAAAGGCCGGGAATTTGAAGAGTCACTAGGAAGAGTCCCGAAGGTTCACTTAGACCTGCTGAAAGGCCTGATGTTATTACAGGATAGAAATGTGGAAGTAAGCACATTTTTACTATTAGGCATGATTTAAAACAGAAATGGCAGCTAATTCCCCTTTCACAAGAGGGTATTTTCTTTACCCATGGATATAATGTTTAGAATAAGTAACTGGGTGACAACCGGGCACCAGTAACAAAGGAAATACCGTGATCCAGTTTCCCTGACGGAGGTGACCTTTAGAAGTTTTCCATCTGTATTGGGTTAAAGGGTTTAAGACTGAAATCTGGACCATACTAGTTGTACAAAATGACTTCATGTATACATGTAATCAGCACTACTCTGATGTGTTTGTGTTGCTGCATGACTTCAATCCAGTACTTATTTTCAAGCTCAGTCCCCCAGCCTCCTGCAGACTCTATGACTCTTTGTAAGGTCAAGCATGCTCAGTAATCCCAATGAGGCAGCATTGGGAGAGGGAATTTCCTACCATGCAGTTCACTACAACTATCACTAGTCCAGCACAGCAAAACTATACATAACAGAGAGTTTATGATATAAAGGGCATGTCCACCCTCTTTACAAACTTTTTATATCTTGTAGGGCATAACCTCCCACCCCCCAACCACTATATTCAGGCTTAAAAAACTGCTTCCAATCTCTACTTACAGCTCCTTTTTCCGTTCTAGTCCAGCTCCCTGCCCGCTGGAACTACAAGCACGGCTGTGATTGGCCGAGAGGCAGCCAATCACAGCCATGGTTGCAATCAACACAGAACAGCTTTGGAATGAGGAGGTGTAAGCAGAGATTGGAAGTGATTTTTAAAGCCTGAATATAGCGTTTGGGGGGTGGTAGGGTATGCCCTGCAAGAAATATAAAGATTTTACGCTGAAGGAATGCCAGCCACGGAAGGATCGGTAGGGGGGGTGGAAAGGGCTCCTCTGCACATGCTAGCAGAATCTGAGAGGACACAACAGAGGCAGAAACCTTTTGAACAGGAAGACAAGCTCCTACCCTACAGTTTCCTGGACTTTAAAGAGGTGCTGCAGGAGAACCATAAAAAGACCAGGGATGTAAGGTAAGGATTTTTTTTAATTGTTCAGTGGGGCCAGTAGTTGGTGAATTTTAGTTGGGGGGTGAAATGCCCTTTAAGTCACTTGATTGACAGCTGAAATGTAAGATGTTTCAGAGGTTTTCTAAAGAAATAAAATGATAGTTTACAGTAATGGGCAAGCTCTCCTAGACGTTTGTTTGCTAAATTTGCTCCACCTTTTATCTGTTGAATATAAACCACTAATGGGGTCTAAAGTTGACATGAGAACACAATGACTAAAGACAAGAGATAAAGTATCAGGTCTGCATCTTGTTTGAGGACCCAGGTGTAGGGGTGCTGTAAAGCACAAAATCCTAATCCCTATGTTTCTCAGACACAAAGAACTGGGAAATAAGGTTTAAAGATATATAAGGGTACAGCTTTCCTATATATAAGGGTAAAGCTCCCCTATATATATATAAGGGTACCATGTCTTCTATATAAGGACACTCCCTATATATATATAGGGTACAGCTTTCCTATATATAAGGATACAGCTCCCCTATATATATAAGGGCACAGCTTTCCTATATATATACGGGTATAGCTCCCCTATATATATATATGGGTACAGCTTTCCATATATATACGGGTATAGCTCCCCTATTATATATGGGTACAGCTTTCCTATATAAGGGCACGCTCCCCTATATATAAGGGTACAGCTCCCCTATATAATAAGGGTAGCTCCCCTATATATATATATATATATATATATATATATAGTAAAATGATGTCTGCACTCACTTCCTCTTTTTATATTAATTACACGTAACGGGTGCTTCAAGGAACACAGATGCCTCAAATCTGTCCATACAATAAATCAAAAAAATAAAAAAGTTCCGAGCACTCCTTCTTCACACGAAAAGTTTATTAATAAATAAACTTTTCGTGTGAAGAAGGAGTGCTCAGAAACTTTTATTTTTTTGATTTTTTTATATATATATATATATATATATATATATATTATGTATAAGAGTACAGCTCCCCTATATATATATAAGGGTACAGCTTTCCAATATATAAGGGTACAGCTCCCCTATATATATAAGGGTACAGCTTTCCTATATATATATGGGTATAGCTCCCCTATATATATATATGGGTACAGCTTTCCTATATATATGGGTACAGCTTTCCTATATATAAGGGTAAACGCCCTAATTGCTCCCCTATATATATATATAAGGGTACAGCTCTCCTATATATATATGGGTACAGCTGTCCTATATATAAGGGTACAGCTCCCCTATATTGCTCCCCTATATATATAAGGGTACAGCTTTCCTACACACACACACACATAGTTATCTTTCCTATATATATATATAAGGGTACAGCTCCCCTATATTGCTCCCCTATATATATATAAGGGTATAGCTTTCCCATATATAAAGGTACAGCTCCCTATATATTATAAGGGACAGCTCCCCTATATGTTCCCCAAAAATAAAAAATAATATAGATATATATAAATATTATATATAGCTCCCCTAAATAATATATATATATATATATATATTATATATATATATAATATATAATATATACAAAGCAGGATGCCAGCGCACTCTAGGGGACTTTTCAAATGATATTTATTAACACGAGGTAAACAATCAACGCGTTTCAGCCATATTGAAACAGGCCGTCATCAGGATTACAGACGCAACAAACAGGTGAGTATAAATACAACTTAGGTGAATCAAACCCGCCCCCTTCCCGCCCCCCTCCCCGCCCTCTGAATTTAACCCCTTGTGCACTCCGTCAACTTGTGCCTATAAGGAAATATCAGTGATACTCTTTGTTGCCTCTATATCCCAAGTGGGCGGGATGTGTAGGCTGCTCGCTCGATGGATCAAACGTCTGAATACACTATCACCAACTGGCTTAAATGAACAACTCATGTTATCATGTTTCTTATAATTGAGAGTTAACACCAGATGATAAACTTCCTTAGATCATGTTTAATGTTAGTGATGAGGGGGCACCCCCTGTGACTCCCCTTACTAATTTCAGACCCTTAGATCCCATTAGTTAATCTTATATAGTACAATAGTAATGAACCTGTAATTTGAGGAGGTCCCATACTTAAAAATGTATTAATACCCTATAGGTCTCATCCTTATGTGCCAGGAGAAACATAGTATATGCAATATAATATTTCTTATACCAAAGAGTTTTTAGATGTTTTAGACGTTTTAGATTATATATGTAATGTTTTAATGGGGTCTTTACCTCCCAATATCACTACCCTTTCCGGCATTTGGGCACTAGCACTTTTTGATCCTTCGCTACATAGCACTATGCACGTTATAGGCGCTATGAGTAGCGCTCCAATTAGATTTTGGTCATGATAGCATTAGTGTATGCACTTTGGAATATGGCTCGTTTTTTATGTCTCAGCACTTTCACAGTTCTCCTAGTCTGTATTTATTACTCAAGCAGCTGTCACTTGTTCTTTCATTGTTTCGTAACGTACCTTCTGTCATTCATGGTGTGTATTTCTTTAGAGGTGATGGGGGAAACACCTTGAGTTCCTCAGCGAGCAGCTACACATCCGCCCACTTGGATATAGAGGCAACAAAGAGTATCACTGATATTTCCTTATAGGCACAAGTTGACGGAGTGCACAAAGGGGTTAAATTCAGAGGGCGGGGGAGGGGGGATTTATTAATAAACTTTTCGTGTGAAGAAGGAGTGCTCGGAACTTTTTTATTTTTTTGATTTATTGTATGGACAGATTTGAGGCATCTGTGTTCCTTGAAGCACCCGTTACGTGTAATTAATATAAAAAGAAGGAAGACTGAGTGCAGACATCATTTTACTATATATATATATATATATATATATATATATATATAGGGGAGCTGTACCCTTATATATATAGGGGAGCTGTACCCTTATATATAGGGGAGCTGTACCCTTATATATAGGAAAGCTGTACCCATATATATATAGGGGAGCTATACCCGTATATATATAGGAAAGCTGTACCCATATATATATATAGGGGAGCTATACCCGTATATATATAGGAAAGCTGTGCCCTTATATATATAGGGGAGCTGTATCCTTATATATAGGAAAGCTGTACCCTTATATATATATATAGGGGAGCTGTACCCTTATATATAGGAAGCTGTACCCTTATATATATATAGGGGAGCTTTACCCTTATATATAGGAAAGCTGTACCCTTATATATCTTTAAACCTTATTTCACCAGTTCTTTGTGTCTGAGAAACATAGGGATTAGGATTTTGTGCTTTACAGCACCCCTACACCTGGGTCCTCAAACAAGATGCAGACACTGATACTTTATCTCTTGTCTTTAGTCATTGTGTTCTCATGTCCAACTTTAGACCCCATTAGTGGTTTATATTCAACAGATAAAAGGTGGAGCAAATTTAGCAAACAAACGTCTAAGGAGAGCTTGCCCATTACTGTAAACTATCATTTTATTTCTTTAGAAAACCAGTCTGAAACATCTTACATTTCAGCTGTCAATCAAGTGACTTAAAGGGCATTTCCACCCCCCAAACTAAAATTCACCAACTACTGGCCCCACTGAACAATTAAAAAAAATCCTTACCTTACATCCCTGGTCTTTATGGTTCTCCTGCAGCACCTCTTTAAAGTCCAGGAAACTGTAGGGTAGGAGCTGTCTTCCTGTTCAAAAGGTTTCTGCCTCTGTTGTGTCCTCTCAGATTCTGCTAGCATGTGCAGAGGAGCCCTTTCCACCCCTCCCTACCGATCCTTCCGTGGCTGGCATTCCTTCAGCGTAAAATGCTTTATATGTCTTGCAGGGCATACCCTACCACCCCCAAACGCTATATTCAGGCTTTAAAAATCACTTCCAATCTCTGCTTACACCTCCTCATTCCAAAGCTGTTCTGTGTTGATTGCAACCATGGCTGTGATTGGCTGCCTCTCGGCCAATCACAGCCGTGCTTGTAGTTCCAGCGGGCAGGGAGCTGGACTAGAACGGAAAAAGGAGCTGTAAGTAGAGATTGGAAGCAGTTTTTAAAGCCTGAATATAGTGGTTGGGGGGTGGGAGGTTATGCCCTACAAGATATAAAAAGTTTGTAAAGATGGTGGACATGCCCTTTAATATCATAAACTCTTCTGTTATGTATAGTTTTGCTGTAGCTGGACTAGTGATAGTTGGTATGTGAACTGCATGGTAGGAAATTCCCTCTCCCAATGCTGCCTCATTGGGATTACTGAGCATGCTTGACCTTACAAAGAGTCATAGAGTCTGGCAGGAGGCTGGGGGACTGAGCTTGAAAATAAGTACTGGATTGAAGTCATGCAGCAACACAAACACATCAGAGTAAGTGCTGATTACATGTATAACATGAAGTCATTTTGTACAACTAGTATGGTCCAGATTTCAGTCTTAAACCCTTTAACCCAATACAGATGGAAAACTTCTAAAGGTCACCTCACGTCAGGGAAACTGGATCACGGTATTTCCTTTGTTACTGGTGCCCAGTTGTCACCCAGTTACTTATTCTAAACATTATATCCATGGGTAAAGAAAATACCCTCTTGTGAAAGGGGAATTAGCTGCCATTTCTGTTTTAAATCATGCCTAATAGTAAACATGTGCTTACTTCCACATTTCTATCCTGTAATAACATCAGGAACCTTTCAGCAGGTCTAAGTGAACCTTCGGGACTCTTCCTAGTGACTCTTCAAATTCCCGGCCTTTCAAACAAACTTGGGAAAGTCAGAAATGTATAGATTTCTTTATTCCACATTCTTACTCCATAAGAAAATAGTCTTCCGAAATATTCATTTATATATTATCACCTGCACCCTCATTTGTTATATCACTAATGGCTTATACAGAGCAGCCCATTTTTCGGAAAGACTCCCAACTTCTCCTCCATACGGCACATTATGGCACGTATTGCTCCAATATTGTATTATTTCTATGTCCAGATTTCCTCATTCCACTTGCTACATTATCTTATTCCTGTAGGAATTGTTCCATCTGTTATTTTATTTGTATATTTCCATCCAGGTTCCAAATTAGATATTATCGGGATGTCTTGGGTGTGATGTTTGCCATTGATGTCATCAATACATCACCAGATCTGCTACCAAACATCACCCTGGGTTTCAGTCTCTTTGACTCTTGTATGTTTGAACTCAGAGCCATTGGTGGGGCCCTATCAGTGATGTCAGGGGCCAGAAATCCTGTGGGGGTTCTCTTTAGATAGTAAAGTACCTGTTGGGATTGGATGGTAGGAATGTGGGTTACAGCAGTGAAAACACTCTTGTAGATTGGAGAATCTGTGCACTATTGTATGGGGGATCAATGGTAAAATGTGAAGGTGAAATATAATAAAACAAACACAGCATAGAAGCCAAGATAACCCACTACACTCTCATTAGGGAGGCACCCAAAGTAGCATAAAAGCGGGGAAATAAGTAGTCTACAAACCAATGTGTTATGCCGACAGAAATAGAACTCAGAAAGTACAGTTAAAAAGTTAAAACACATCTTTATTATTAAATACAATAAAAACCCATAATACAAATACACATCATAATATCAAAGAATATATATGAACGTATCCTCCATATCTTACATCAATTAACTGGGCGTCCCCAGTATAACCAGAGCCAGTAATTAGAAAACAGACAGGTTAGTACTTATGAAGGGTCTCATCCATCCAGGTCACGGTATATCTGTAATATTCATCCATCCAGGTCACGGTATATCTGTAATATTCATCCATCCAGGTCACGGTACATCTGTAATATTCATCCATCCAGGTCACGGTATATCTGTAATATTCAGTGGTAATGGCAAGTTCATTAAATAGCTTTAAAAAAGGCCTGGATAAGTTCCTAAAACTAAATAATATTGAGAATTACTGGTATTAATACATATAGATCTGGTTGATCCAGGGATACTTCCGATTGCCGTTTGGAGTCAGGAAGGATTTTTCCCCCCTTTTTAGCTGGGGTTTTTTGCCTTCCTCTGGATCAACTGTTAGGTAGGGTTAAAAAAAAAAACAAAAAAGTGAATAGGTTGGACTTGATGGATGTATGTCTTTATTCAACCTTAATTACTATGTTACTATGTAACTATGAATATATATGAACGTATCCTCCATATCTTACATCAATTAACCGGAGCGTCCCCAGTCTAACCAGAGCCAGTAATTAGAAACAGACAGGTTAGTAAATCAGTAAATAGCATGCAGAGCCTAATATTAGATGATAGGTAAACGCCCTTCCACGCAACCAGCTTCCATCTGGGTTGGGGTAAGCACAACCTCTACATCATTCATATATAGATAGGCTATCCATAGCTTTAGGCTCCGTATACTTTTTACTGATTTACTAACCTGTCTATCTGTTGTATTCAATTAGATAAACTGGACTTGAAGTTTAGTTCTTGAAAACGTTTCGCTAGTCATCCGACTGGATCTCTCAATTCAGAATGACTGGTACAAGAATCTGTAGCAATTATGTACCCTGGAAAATCCTGTGATATGCTAATTGGGATTTTCCAGGGTACATAATTGCCACAGATTCTTGTACAAGTCATTCTGAATTGAGAAAGCCAGTCGGATGACTAGCGAAACGTCTTCAAGAACTAAACTTCAAGTCCAGATGATCTAATTGAATACAACAGATATACCATGACCTGGATGGATGAATATTACAGATATAACTATGTAACGGTTATACAGACATTATGGGTAGGGTATAAAGGTTGGGCTAGATGGACGTATGTCTTTATACAACCTCCAATACTATGTTACTATCTCATCTGTATTTTTATCCCCAAATGCTACATCATACTACTGAGACCCGAACTGAACACAAGAGAGACTTTAACTGGTAGATCAATAAATAAGTAAATAAATTCCTTGTACGTGATTGAATACATTGTGGATCCATCAGTTTCATTAAGCCCATTGGCACATATTTATAAAGGTTGGTTTAACGATCGTTAATATACAATCGTTATCCTAAATTAACGATAATAGTAAATTACCGATATGAATCGTACATCTACGATAACGCAATTTACAATCCCCATAGAATACCATTGTTGTAGTAGTTTGCTACCACAAGGTAATCTACAATCGAACGTTTGTTATTTAACGCTGTTATACTATTGTAATGTGTGGTGTAGCTAGATTTCCATATTGAGTGTTTTAACATAGGGCCCATTGTTTCTCACCTAATTCCACTTCATAAAATGTTATATGATCACAGTTGGTAGTTAAAAATCTGGACCAGTGTAATACTGTCCATTGTACAGAATATAGCACCATACCAGAAGGTGTCAGATGGAAATAAAATGTCATATGCCAATAATAGACATTTTATTCTGTATATAGAGAGGTTTATAATAATATTCTACCTTTTTATAAAGCACTGGTAATCCTCATATAGAAAAAAACATTAAGTTTTGAAATCTTTTTTTAAATAACTAACATTCCTCTAATACTGTAATAATGTATCTACAATGTGTTCCTTTATGTTCGTCCCTTCTAGATTACTGTAACATTTAGCCAACTGACCTTCCATCTTCTCAGCTCTCCCCTCTTCAGTCCTTCAGTCCTGCAGCACATATCATCTTTACTGGTGTGTAGCTTTCCGTATTGTCCACCAATTGTCCCTACTGGCTGCATTTCACTCAGTTATCGCACCGCCATTTTCGGTACAAATTGCACCATTATTAATAATTATACAAAACAATAATAATCCAAAGATAATGTTCATAAAAATAATAATAAAAACAACAGCCACCTGTATAAAGACAATAAACACAATAAGAAAGTTGTGATTTTTGTATCTACGTGGACCCTTAGTTGGCGCTTTGTTTACCCTCACAGGGGTGTCCACCCAGCCCACTTTGTTGTAACATGTACGTAAGGATGGTGGAGCGTCCATTATAAGGAATAAGCTGGAACCTTTTCAATAGTTAGGAAGCTTTTTTCCCTCTGTTATTGTTAATATGGATATTTAGACTTACGAAGGTTTGCTTCTTAATTAATGGACTCCTGCAACAATTATTAAAATGATTTAGAGATGCTTCTCATACAGACCCGTTCTGTAGAGACAGAGACGAGACAGAGACGAGACAGAGACGAGACAGAGACGAGACAGAGACGAGACAGAGACAGAGACAGAGACGAGACAGAGACGAGACAGAGACGAGACAGAGACGAGACAGAGACGAGACAGAGACGAGACAGAGACGAGACAGAGACGAGACAGAGACAGAGACAATATTTCCTACACAACTGATGGATGCCTTCCAAAAAAATGTATTACTCTACTCACCCCAACAGACACTTTATTAATTAGACAAAACTGAAATAGACCTAAAGATCTGGAGGAATCTATGTTAATGTCACCAGAATCTTATATGCAGATCTGTCAAACCGCTCACATCCAGCAACAAAGGGCCCCCAGGTCTTTATTATCCCTGCTACGTGACAAAGATATCAAATATAGATGGGGTTCCCTTATCCCTGATGGCTTGGAATGACGGTCGATGTGCCACCCTACAAGACTCTGATACTCTCCATGAATTACTAAACAAATCCAACCTCTCGGAATTCTCTCTCCTCAACTGGGATTTACTCATTCAAAATAATCCCAGAATTCCTTAATACCCATGGCACAAGGCAAAATCAACCTCCACTCAGAATAATGGTTATTTAGTGTAAACATGGAAACCCCTCCTTGCTAATGAAACATGTAATTCACTCCTCATGGCCCTGAATGATGTTATGGAACATTAATGATAATACCCATAATGTATCTATAGCTAGAGCTACATGGGGATTGAGTTAGACCTATAGACTCTCAGGTCTTACACTCCCAAGGGTACATTGAAATACTGTTGAGTATATTCAATAATTTCAAAAATCAAATTCCCGAAATTTGCTAATTTTCCAATATTTAATTTAGAAATTTTGACGATTATTGAAAATGCAGAAAAAGTTCCACAATCCAAAGCATCCAAGATTCCGAGAGTTCCGTCATACTTGGAGTCTTACTCATCATGTTGTTTATATGTCCTACCATATTGCTTCTCCATCATCACCCTTCAATTATAGCCTACATCCCAAGGAACGAAGTAGCAGAGACATTGTAATTAGTGATGGCCAAGTCTGTAATTAACAATCCATTTATTATTGTTATTCATTGTGTGGGGCTTGACACTCCGGGGATTGGGGACAGAAAACAAACTTACAAATACACACAAATATATATAAACACCTCAGTCTTTACATTGTTAGGAACATAATTCAACATCACGGGCAGTGGCCGGAGGACCGATGAGGAGGAACAGAAATATCTTTTCCCCATGGAAAGTAAATGATCAGAGTTTAGACAAAGTCAATTAAATCTCCATTTTCATCTCGGAAATTAAGAATTACACCATTACATCTAATTTGGGGCTAGAACGTGGATGAACAGAAATCACTGTGGAACTTCAGCTGGGTATGTGATATACTGTAAGGGGCCCTGACATCAGCATGACACATGCCCAATAAATATAATAGTCACACGTGGACACATTATAATATATAAATATAATAGTCACACATGGACACATTATAATATATAAATATAATAGTCACACATGGACACATTATAATATATAAATATAATAGTCACACGTGGACACATTATAACCTTTATATAATATTGTAGAATTGATCCAGCCTGTTAACAGAGGAAGATCCTATTATAAGTCCTGTATAATTTACACTGTGTTAAGAACACATTATCTTCCCACTGTATAAGATTATTTATGTGTTCATAGCACTTGCATTGAGTTCCTAGGAGCTAGCAATGAGGTGGGGACATATAGTATTACATATAGGAAAGGTGTATAAGTTTGTGTGTAATTCATCACTATTACCATCTAAACTGACCATAAATATATGTATATAAAGTATAGTACTCACTTATATTAGCTACATGACCAACTGGAAGGTTTAGCCACACTCCTGACACTGCTAAAACCTCTGCATGTTGTTAGACCAATTAAAACCTACGGTTTCCGTATTACACCCAATTATGAGCCGTATTCAATCAAAAAGGGACTATATTCTAGACAGGAATAATGACAATGATACACCAGCTGGACTTGACCCCCCCTCTCTACAATAGAGGTGTCTGTCTCTTTATTTCTATGACTGTCTGTCTCTATCCTCCAACACATACAGTAATCTAAAGTTCACTTCCCATACATATGTCCCATATATTACAGAGGGGGCAAATAATAATGTTTGGTGTTGTGCAACTATAACCAGATACCAATTCAGCGATACAAACACAAGTTTAAATAACTATCTCCAGGGTTACAATCAGCAGTACAGATAACCAAGTGATTCCATAATAAATACAGCATATACACAGCATTGTCCACTTACCCCCATACCAAACCCCACCCCACACACAGACACACACACAAACACACACACGCACAGAGTTCACTATTTATAAGTAAAATATTAACATTTGAAGGATTGGGCTCTGGGTAAATAAGGCGCTTGATATTGTGTAACTGTAATAAAAGTCTCAGTCCAGTTCAATAATAAAAATACAACCTGAAATAATAATATGCAGTAATAATATTTATAGAGACTGTACACATACCCACATAAATAGCCTCTAACCCACACAAATCTCACACAAATCTAAATATCTCTGACCACACTGTCCATAAATATCTTTGGTAATGATGTATTATACTGTAATGTCTCATACATTGCAGAAAGTGCCCAAGTGCAATATTAATGTATCACAAGATACCAATTCAGTAAGACAAATACAAGTTTAAATAGTTATCATCAGGGTTCCAACCAGCACTACAGATATCCGTTATCCGTACTTCCATAACAAATGTAGCAAAAGTCAAACAAACACAATGGTTTTAAGAAATACTGTCCCATTACACAAATCCAAATGTCTCTGCCCATATATGTATATCTTTAGTAATGGTGTTATTAAATGTCCCATGAATTAAAGAACGTGCACAAGTACAAAACTCATTGAAATCTATTTCACTAGCAGATTTGTTGATTTTCGAAAAAATCTGAACTTTTGAAAATCAGCAAGTGGACCCATTAAAGTCAATGGGGGTTTAAAAAAAAAACAACGTTAAAATAAAGGTATAAATAGCGACGGTTAATAATTGTAAATGGCCCAGGGTCCTGGGAACACGTACCAATCCTCAAAAAAAAAAAACCACCGTCCAGTACCGGAAACTTAATATGTGTCATGTTTTGGCAGGAAACACAAGTGTACATAAATACCTCCAGTTATGGTGCCCACACGTTAGTGAACATTTCTCCTGATATTTCTATGAATATTAGGTAAAATCTGCCAAGTACACATATTCTGACTTCTATCCAAAACCCCTTTAATAAAACCAACAAGTGTTGAACAAGGTATAAATTACGGGATGTGACACTAATAGAACCAGGATTTGATTATTAGCTGTTTCTGAATTTCTTTTTAACTTCTTCTTTTTGTTTCTTTTTTGTACATAACCGTGACATTTTATAGTAGAGTGTTATATATGTAGTTATAATGAATGTGTATTTATAGCTACAGTATGAGTTCAGATTTTCCTGGGTAGACAGTGTAATAGTTTTCATAAACGAGGTCCTATTAAGTGTCATGAGTATGGGGGAACAGTATGGAGTATCTGTGACCACTGATGGGTGGACGTAGTTAGGCTTAACTACACAAGGAAAATACAAATATGTTATTTCCCGTCCAATCGCAGGTAGGTTGCTCCCCAGAACAGTCGGTCAGAAAAGTCTGTTGATTGATGATTGTGTCAGAAAGTCTTCTACATATTTTCATGTTTAGATTTAAGGGACATTTAGCAATAACATCAATATATCATTCTAAACGTTAATCTAGGGATTCTTATTGCCATTTGTAGTCATTAACAGAAACATGGATCACAATCTCTTAAATATTTTTTTGGCAGCAGAAACATCTGTCATATCCCATCCCTGGAAGGGTATCTAGAAACACCCATGAGAAGATTCCTCCATGTTCTCTTTCTTCTCTCATCCCTGTTAAATGGACATTCCCATCCTGGTTGCAGGCTGAAAAGTTGGGAGATGGAATCATTTTCCCAGCCTGGAGATGTTCTTATTGGAGTAATCTTTATGGTCCACTCAGGATATGATTTCCCACTAACAACTTTTCGGGACCCACCCCAACCTCCAATATGCAAGGGGTAAGTTTGTAGTAGAAAATTTAATCCATGTATGACTTGGGCTGATACCTTGTGAGATACATGAGTTTGATGGACGTATGTCTTTATACAACCTCCAATACTGTGTTACTATGTAACTGTTATACAGACATTATGGGTAGGGTATAAAGGTTGGACTAGATGGACGTATGTCTTTATACAACCTCCAATACTATGTTACTATGTAACTGTTATACAGACATTATGGGTAGGGTATAAAGGTTGGACTAGATGGACGTATGTCTTTATAGAACCTCCAATACTATGTTACTATGTAACTGTTATACAGACATTATGGGTAGGGTATCTGAATTTAACCCCTTGTGCACTCCGTCAACTTGTGCCTATAAGAAAATATCAGTGATACTCTTTGTTGCCTCTATATCCCAAGTGGGCGGGAAGGGGGCGGGTTTGATTCACCTAAGTTGTATTTATACTCACCTGTTTGTTGAGTCTGTAATCCTGATGACGGCCTGTTTCAATATGGCTGAAACGCGTTGATTGTTTACCTCGTGTTAATAAAATATCATTTGAAAAGTCCCCTAGAGTGCGCTGGCATCCTGCTTTGTATCTACCCTATCCTCCAGCGGCACCGGGGCAATCGGAACTACGGCAAGGGAGTGCTTAGGACCCAGCTACATTGTTTGTTTGTCTATATATATATATATATATATAGGTACAGCTTTCCTATATAAAAGGGTACAGCTCCCCTATATATATAAGGGTACAGCTCCCCTATATATATAAGGGTACAGCTTTCCCATATATAAGGGTACAGCTCCCCTATATATATAGGGTACAGCTTTCCCATATATAAGGGTACAGCTCCCCTATATATATAAGGGTACAGCTTTCCCATATATAAGGGTACAGCTCCGCTATATATATATATATATATATAAGGGTACAGCTCACCTATATATATAAGGGTACAGCTCCCCTATATATATAAAGGGTCAATCTCCCGCTTATAGAAAGGGTACAGCCTTTACCCATATATAGGGTACACTCCCCGATATTATATATATAATAAGGGTACAGCTTTCCCACATATAAGGGTAAACAGCTCCCCCTATCTATAATCCAGTAAGCTATTATATATAGGTATAGGTGCAGCATATATAGTATATTGATAAGGCGTTGCCCTTTTCATAAACGGGTACAGCCCCCTCATATATATAGGCGTACAGCTCCCCTATATATCATATAGGCCGTCGCTTTCCTCGTATCACTAAGGGTACAGCTCCCCTATATATATATAAGGGTACACCTTTCCCATTTATAAGGGTAAGCCCCCCTATATTATATAGGGTACATCTCACTATATATATATATAGGGTACAGCTTTTCCCATATATAGGGGTACGCTCCCCCTATATATATAATAAGGGTACAGATTTCCCTATTATAAGGGTCAGCTCCCCGTATATATATAAGGGTACAAGCTTTCCCTATATAAGGGTAGCCCCTATATATATATAGGGTCGTTTCCCATATTAGGGTACGCTCCCCTATATATATAGAGGTACGCTCCCCTATATATTCAGGTACCGCTTTCCTTTATATAGGTATCAGCTCCCTATATATATATATAAGGGTAAGTTCTTTCCTATCTTACGGGTACAGCTCCCCTATATATATAAGGGTACATTCCACGGGTACTAGCCCACCTATAAATAATCAGGGTACCACTTTCCCATATATAAGGGTAACAGCTCCCCTATATTATAATAAGGGTACCAGCTTTCCATATATAAGGGTAGCTTCCCTATTATAAGGGTACAGCTCCCCTATATATAATGGTACGCTTCCCATATATAACGGGTACACTCCCCTATCTATATAAAGGGTACAGCTTTCCCATATATAAGGGTGCAGCTCCCCTATATATATATAAGGGTAACAGCTTTCCCATATATAAGGGTACAGCTCCCCTATATATATAAGGGTACAGCTCCCCTATATATATCAGGGTACCGCTTTCCTATATATAAGGGTACAGCTCCCCTATATATATATAAGGGTACAGCTTTCCTATATATAAGGGTACAGCTCCCCTATATATATATATATATATATATATATATATATATATATATAAGGGTATAGCTTTCCTATATACAAGGGTACAGCCCACCTATGATATATAGGGTACAGCTCCTCCCATATATATGGGTACAGCTCCTATACGATATATAACGGGTACAGCTTTCCCTATATATAAAGGGTACAGCTCCCCTATATATATAAGGGTACAGCTTTCCATATAAAGGGTACAGCTCCCTATATTATAGGTACCTCCCCTATTTGCTCCCTAATATAGATATATATATTATATAATATAATCTAAGGGTCGCTTTCCTATATATAAGGGTACAGCTCCCCTATATATATAAGGGTACAGCTCCCCTATATTGCTCCCCTATATATATATATATATAAGGGTACAGCTTTCCCATATATAGTGATACAGCTCCCCTATATATATATAAGGTACACTCCCCTATATTATTATAGGGGTACAGCTTCCTCCTATATATAAGATACAGCTCCCTATATATAGGGCCAGCTTTTCCTATATATATATATACGGGTATAGCTCCCCTATATATATATATGGGTACAGCTTTCCTTATATATACGGTATATCCCCTATATATATATATGGGTACAGCTATATATATAAGGGTACAGCTTTCCTATATATAAGGGTACAGCTCCCTTATATATATATATATAATGGTACAGCTTTCCTATATAAGGATACACTCCCCTATATTAAGGGTAAGCTCCCCTATATATATAAGGGTAAAGCAGCTCCCCTATATATATATTATATATATATTATATATATATTAATATATATATAGTAACATGATTCTGCACTCAGTCTTCCTTTTTAGATTAATTACACGTAACGGGTGGCTTCAAGGAACACACAGATGCCTCAATCTTTCCCATACAATAAATCAAAAAAATAAAAAGTTCCGAGCATCCTTCTTCACACGAAAGTGTTATTTATAAATAAACTTTTCGTGTGAAGAAGGAGTGCTCGGAACTTTTTTATTTTTTTTGATTTATATATATATATATATATATATATATATATATAAGAGTACAGCTCCCCTATATATATATAAGGGTACAGCTTTCCAATATATAAGGGTACAGCTCCCCTATATATATAAGGGCACAGCTTTCCTATATATATACGGGTATAGCTCCCCTATATATATATATGGGTACAGCTTTCCTATATATATGGGTACAGCTATCCTATATATAAGGGTAAAGCTCCCCTATATTGCTCCCCTATATATATATATAAGGGTACAGCTCTCCTATATATATATGGGTACAGCTTTCCTATATATAAGGGTACAGCTCCCCTATATTGCTCCCCTATATATATAAGGGTACAGCTTTCCTACACACACACACACACACACACACACACACACACATATATATATATATATATTATATATATATATATTTTTCATCTTTCCTATATATATAAGGGTACAGCTCCCCTATATTGCTCCCCTATATATATATAAGGGTATAGCTTTCCCATATATAAAGGTACAGCTCCCCTATATATATAAGGGTACAGCTCCCCTATATTGCTCCCCTATATATATATATATATATATATATATATATATATATATAATATTATATATAAGCTCCCTCTATATATATATATATATACTATTTATAATATATATATATATATATTAATATATAATATGGGTACAGCTTTCCTATATAAAGGGTAAAGCTCCCCTATATATATAAGGGTACAGCTCCCCTATATATATAAGGTGTACAGCTTTCCCATATATAAGGGTAACAGCTCCCCTATATATATAAGGGTAACATCTCCCCTATATTAGGGTACGCTTTCCCCAATAAGGGTACAGCTTCCCCTATATATATATATAATATATATATATATATATATATATATATATATATATATAAGGGTACAGCTTTCCCATATATAAGGGTACAGATCCCCTATATATATATATATATATATATATATGTACAGCTTTCCTATATATAAGGGTACAGCTCCCCTATATATATATATATATAAGGGTAAAGCTTTCCCATATAACGGGTAGACAGCTTCCCCTATATACTATAAGGTACAGCTTTCCCATATTAAGGTGCAGTCCCTATATATATAAGGGTGCAGCCCCCCTATTATAATAAGGAGCGTTAAGAACAGGACAGCTTCCCATAACTATAAGGGTACAGCTCCCTATATATTATAAGGGTACCGCTTACCCTATATATATCATGGTACCGCTTCCCTATATATAAGGGTACAGCGTCCCTATATATATATAGTGGTACAGCTCCCTATATTGGGACACTTATATAAAGGGTACAGCTCCCCTATATATATCTATATATATCTATATATATATATCTATATATATATCATAGTAAACAAATGATGTCTGCACTCAGTCTTCCTTCTTTTTATATAATTACACGTAACGGGTGCTTCAAGGAACACAGATGCCTCAAATCTGTCCATAACAATAAATCAAAAAAAAAAAAGTTCCGAGCACTCCTTCTTCACACACGAAAGTTTATTAATAAATAAACTTTTCGTGTGAAGAAGGGTGCTCGAACTTTTTTATTTTTTTGATTTATATATAATATATATATATATCTATATATATATATAAGAGTACAGCTCCCCTATATATATATAAGGGTACAGCTTTCCAATATATAGGGTACAGCTCCCCTATATATATAAGGGCACGCTTTTCCTATAATATAGGGTATAGCTCCCCTATATATATATATGGGTACAGCTTCCTATATATATGGTACAAGCTATCCTATATATAAGGGTAAAGCTCCCCTATATTGCTCCCCTATATATATATATAAGGGTACAGCTCTCCTATAATATATGGGTACAGCTTTCCTATATATAAGGGTACAGCTCCCCTTATTGCTCCCCTATATATATAAGGGTACAGCTTTCCTACACACACACACACACACACACACACACACACACATATATATATATATATATATATATAATATTATTTTCATCTTTCCTATATATATAAGGGTACAGCTCCCCTATATTGCTCCCCTATATATATATAAGGGTAAGCTTTCCCATATATAAGGGTACAGCTCCCCTATATATATAAGGGTACAGCTCCCCTATATTGCTCCCCTATATATATATATATTATTATAATATATATATTAATATATATATATATATAGCTCCCCTATATATATATATATATATATATATATATATATATATCTATATATATATGGGTAACAGCTTTCCTCATATAAAAGGGTACAGCTCCCCTAAATATATAAGGGTAATACGCTCCCCTATATAAAGGGTCAGCTTTCCCTTAAAAGGGTACAGCTCCCCTATAATATACGGTACATCGTCCCCTATATATATAAGGGTAGCAGCTTCCCCATATATAAGGGTACAGCTCCCCCTAATATATATATATATATATATCATATATATATATATATACTATATATATAGGTAACGCTTTTCCCATATATAAGATGGGGGTAACGAATCCCCCTATATATATCTATATATAGATATTATAATAATGTACAGCTTTCCTACTATATAAGGGTACGCCCCCTATATATATTACTATATATAGGTTAAAGCTTTCCCATATATACGGGTACAGCCCCCTATATATATAAGGGTACAAAACAACGCTTTCCATAATATAAGGGTGCAGCAGTCCCTCCCTATATATAAAGGGTGTCAGCTCCCCTATATATATAAAGGGTACCAGCTTTCCCATATAGTAGGGTACCAGCCTCCCCTATATTATAATAAGGTACACAGCTCCCCTATATATACAGGTTACCCGCTTCTCCTATATATAAGGGTACACTCCCCATATAATATTATAAGGGTACAGCTTCCCCTTAGTCAAGGGTAAAGCTCCCCTATATATATATATATATTATAATCTATCTATATCTATACTAAGGGTAATCGCTTTCCTATATACAAGGGTACAGCCCAACTATATATATAAGGGTACAGCTTCTCCCATATATAAGTGTACAGCTCCACTATATATATAAGGGTACGCGGGGCTTTCCTATATAAAGGGTAGCTCCCCTGATATATATAAGGGTACAGCTCCCCTATATATATATAGGGTACAGCGTCCCATATTTACAGGTAACAGCTTCCCCTATCTTGGCTCCCCTATATTATATATAGGGTACACGCTTTCCTATATATAAGGGTACAGCTCCCCTATATATTAGGGTACAGCTCGCCCTATATTGCTCCCCATATATAATATATTATCTATATATATATATATATATATATAATATATATATATATAATCAGGTAACAGCTTTCCCCATTATAGGGTACAAGCTCCCTATATATAATATAAGGGTTACAGTCTTTCCCATATTAGGGTACAGCTCCCCTTATAATATAAGTGTAACAGCTCCCCTATATTGTTCCCCCTATATATATATATAAGGGTACAAAGCTTTTCCCTATATAAGGTACAGCTCCCCTATAATATATAAGGGTACAGCTTTCCTATATATAGGTACAGCTCCCTATACATATAAGGGTTACCACGCCCCTATTATAAGGGTTGCAGCTTTCCCCTATTTAATAAGGGTATCACTCCCCGTATTGTGTCTCCCCTATAATATATAAGGTAACAACACGCTTTCCCCCATATATATGGGTCACAGCTCCCCTTATTGCTCTCCCCTATACTATTATGGGTACGGCTTTCCCATATATAAGGGTACAGCTCCCCCATATATATAAGTGGTACAGCTCTTCCCTATATTGGCTCCCCTATATAATCGAATATATAATATATATATAAGGGTACAGCTTTCCCATTAAAGAGTACAAAGCTCCCTATATATATTATATAAAGGTACGATCCCTTATATTCTCCCCTATTATATAAGGGTATGCAGCTTTCCCATATATAAGGGGTACAGCTTCCCCTATATATATAAGGGTACAGCTCCCTATATTGCTCCCCTATATATATAAGGGTACAGCTTTCCCATATATAAGGGTACAGCCCCCCTATGATGATCATTTCCAAATGTATCACAAGTGATAACTGGGTGGAGACCAGAACCACACTGTTTGGACCAATGTGCTTCGGGTCCCCAGAATCACAGTTTGGTATCAAATGTGGGGCGTAAACAAACCCCCTCTGGGAGGTGAAAAGAGGTAACGGGACAACTAATTGGAAACAATATTAGATTTCTTAATAAAAGAAGTTATCACCATCAGTGTAATTAACATTAATTAATGTGCGCATAATGATTATTTCTTTTTGTTTATTTGCCTCCTTTATTGTTAAGGACCAGTTAATGTTTGTGTTTTTCTTCATTTTTTGTTGCTTTTTTAAGTTTAGAGTTAACCGATAAGCGTTAATATACCCTTCATCTAGTTTCAACTACTTTACCTGTGGCAGCGCGAACCTTCATACGAGCGGAACGATAAAGTCCAATCTCTGGATATGTCACATCATTTAGATTTCTCAACACGCAATCAACCCAAGATTTCCATCTTTACTTTAAACTTACCCCTTGCAATCTGGAGGTTTGGGGGGGGTCCCGGAAGTTGTTTAGTGAGAAATCAATATCCTGAGTGGACCACAAAGATTACCCAATACCCCAATAAGAACTCTCTCCAGGCTGGGAAAATGATTCCTCGTCCCAGCTTCTGTAAGGTTACAATCTGGACCTGGACACTTCTACCCCTCTTACTGACCCATCACAGACCGACTAGTTATAATCCACTGACAACTTAGTTACAGATACTGATCTGTCACCTTATGTCTCATCCCCATCTCCTCTAGACTGTAAGGTTACAATCTGGACCAGGACACTTCTACCCCTGTTACTGACCTATCACAGACCGACTAGTTATAACCCACTGACAACTTAGTTACAGATACTGATCTGTCACCTTATGTCTCAATGTCAAGACAATAAGACAATATCAGGTCCATTACTGGAGGTTCCATTTTGCACTGGGGAGGAAAACCTTAGAGAACAGATTCCTTCTTTATTTGAGATGAACGACCTCAGTTATACTTTCCATGCCTACCTGGCTGTACTTGCCTATGCACATTCTTTGAAAGTCCTTTTCTGGTGTCCCAGAGAAACTGAGTATTCAAACAATGGATCATGTGGCAATGTGAAGCACCTCCATGTTTGGCAAGTAAGAAAAATGTATTTGCTCTGCTTGTGGGATTAATAAATAACAAGCCATCGGCCATAATGTATGGGTATCAGTTTATCCAGCAGACCGGGAAAAACATTTTAAAGGAGACCAATCATTTTCAATAAATTTTAGTTTTAGAAACGTATCCTGCCCACTTTTAAAGTTATTCAATGAACTTGCCATTACCACCTCTGCTGGAAGACAGTTCCACAGTTTCACCGTTCTCACTGTAAAGAAACCTCTCCTAACCTGAAGATGAAACTTCTTTTCTTCCAACCTTAAAGGATGTCCACGTGTCCTCTGATATGACCTATTAGTGAACAATGCACCAGAGAGTTCATTGTATGGCCCATTAATATATTTGTATAAGGTTATCATGTCCCCACGCAAACGTCGCTTCTCCAATGTAAACAGCTCTAACTTGTCTAATCTGCCTGCATAGTCAAGCCCCTCCATTCCCCTTATTAATTTAGTTGCCCTTCTCTGAACTGCTTCCATTTCCAAGATGTCCCTTTTGAAATATACTCACTTTATCCTACAAGGCTCTCTCCAATACAGCCCGCCCCCTTACATCTCTGATCTGATAAAAAGATAGTACCCAAGGATCTTCTCCTCTCATCCGCTCTAATCACCTCTTCCCATGACGTATAGAGGACTTTTCTGGTGCTGCCCCTCTACTCTCTTCCTCGCTTTATACGTCACTCGCCATCACTTCTTATGTTCAAACGCAACCTTAAAATTCACCTCTTCAGGCAAGGTTACAATCTGGACCCGGATACTTCTACCCCTCTTACTGACCCATCACAGACCGACTAGTTATAATCCACTGACAACTTAGTTACAGATACTGATCTGTCACCTTATGTCTCATCCCCATCTTCTCTAGAATGTAAGGTTACAATCTGGACCTGGACACTTCTACCCCTCTTACTGACCCATCACAGACCGACTAGTTATAATCCACTGACAACTTAGTTACAGATACTGATCTGTCACCTTATGTCTCATCCCCATCTACTCTAGACTGTAAGGTTACAATCTGGACCTGGACACTTCTACCCCCCTTACTGACCCATCACAGACCGACTAGTTATAATCCACTGACAACTTAGTTACAGATACTGATCTGTCACCTTATGTCTCATCCCCATCTCCTCTAGACTGTAAGGTTACAATCTGGACCTGGACACTTCTACCCCTCTTACTGACCCATCACAGACCGACTAGTTATAATCCACTGACAACTTAGTTACAGATACTGATCTGTCACCTTATGTCTCATCCCCATCTCCTCTAGACTGTAAGGTCACAATCTGGACCCGGACACTTCTACCACTCTTACTGACCCATCACAGATCAACTAGTTATAATCCACTGACAACTTAGTTACAGATACTGATCTGTCACCTTATGTCTCATCCCCATCTCCTCTAGACTGTAAGGTTACAATCTGGACCTGGACACTTCTACCCTCTTACTGACCCATCACAGACCGACTAGTTATAATCCACTGACAACTTAGTTACAGATACTGATCTGTCACCTTATGTCTCATCCCCACCTCCTCTAGATTGTAAGGTTACAATCTGGACCTGGACACTTCTACCCCTCTTACTGACCCATCACAGACCGACTAGTTATAATCCACTGACAACTTAGTTACAGATACTGATCTGTCACCTTATGTCTCATCCTCATCTCCTCTAGACTGTAAGCTCTTGGGCAGGGCCCTCCATCCTATTGTACCACAGTAATGCTGTAACTTACCACACTGAATGCTGCTGGACCAGCACTTATAGTATTTGCACTTTGTATTACTTGCACTACCCTTGTATGTTTTCCTTATGTATATTAATGCAATTGTAAATCGACACGTAAGATGTTGGCGCTATATAAATCCACAATAATAATAATAATAATAATAATATGGGATTCCAAAACTGCACCGCATATTCCAAATGAGGCCTTACCAGTGCCTTGTAAAGAGGGAGAATAATATCTTTCTCTCTTGAATCTATTCCCCTCTTTATACAAGACAATATCTTGCTAGCTCTAGCTGTTGCTACCTGGCATTGTTTGCTACAGCTAAGTCTGTTATCAACCAAAACCAACAAATCCTTTTCCAACAGAGATTGACTCACAGAGCCATACATGGTGTAGGTGACACAATAACCGTTAAACCCCAAATGAGCATTTACTTTACATAGTAACATAGTTACATAGTAATTAAGGTTGAATAAAGACATACGTCCATCAAGTCCAACCTATTCACCCTTTGCTGTCTATTTTGACAAGTGTCTATATTTACTGTGATGGATGAGAATCATCTGTACATTTCCATGCTTTGCCTTTAAATAGCTTTGTAAACTTGAATGAAGCAGTTTTCTGCACTAGGATCTAAGAAGTCCTAATAAGCTCAAGATGGGATATTGGGAAGAGTAGAACCTTTTAAGTATTTCCTTCTGGCATTAAATCAGCCTTCTATCTTACTCATGAAATGGAATGCAAGACTAGGATAGTAGATGTGTAGTTGGCCATGAGCACACAAATGAGAGGTAAATTACTGGTAATTGGCTGTTCTGCACCTACACAAGAACCAGGAGGTAGAAATCTATCCCACACTCACTGCTTGGGTACATGGTCCATGATTCCACTCTAGTGAATTTTCAAGAACATCATAGTCTGTAAATTATGATTATAAATGAGAAGAAGTGGCTATTGATCTCCCATACAATATTGTAGAGTTTCTATTATCTACAAGAGAATATTGGTTGATGTAACCCACATTACTACCATCCAATCCCAACAGGTACTTTACTATCTAAAGAGAACCCCCTTCCGCACCATGACTGGGGACCTGATATCATTTAATGCTGATGGTGACATCCCTGCCAGCTACGAGATTATGAATGTTCAGATTCTCAATGGAAGCTTTAACCTGGTGAAGGTCGGGAGGGTCAACCCAGATGGTTGGCCAGGAGACAAGATTGTCCTCAATATCAGCTCCATAATGTGGAACCAGAGGTTCTCCCAGGTCAGTTTTACCAGCTGTCAATTCTATTGTAATAGTTTAGAAACTGAAAAGCATTAAATTCCATCTTGTAATTTATTTTACTCCAACTCTGCTTGTACAGCCAGTCTGTGAATGATACAATGTGTTGGTAATCCAACAAGGAGGATCTCAGAGTTTCCTTTCTAATATAAAGTATATAGGATTTCTTTTAGGTAAGACCAAGAAAATTTTAAACCCAAAATAATAATTCTGGTTCACTGTTAGGTCACGGGAAAATAATTACTGCAGAAGAAAGATGGAATTGTGCCATGTACACCAATGTGTTTGGTGAATCTCTAACGGGAAAAGATGTGGGGGTTCTGGTAGATAACAGACTGGTAAGCTGTGGTGGAGCCCCAGGGGTCTGTAATAACATGAATTAGTTAATGCTATGTAAGGGAGAGTGGGGTTCCCAGTCTTTAATAAATAATATAACATTGTTTCATCCAGGCTACCTCTCCCAGTATTATATTTTGTGTTAATAATGTATATGTAAAATGTACCAAGCAGACTGTTGGGAATATGCAGTTAGTCCTTCATCCACAAGATGGCTTAATGGGTAAAACTCCTGGAATTGTCCGTTGTAAATTAATTATTTCGGTGCCATCAGGTCTGGGCAATAGGACTGAGTGGTGTAATTGCTGATTGGTCTGCTGTTTAGTAAGCCTGATGATTGGCTGCAGGTTGAAGCTTGGTCATTTGCACTTCAAAGGGAATTTGGGAATAAAAAGAGCAGCTTTAGTCCACATGGGGAGCACATAGACAAGCAGACTAGGGCTTGGCAGAAGGGAAAGCTAAGCAAGGAGAACAGAGCTAGGACACGTGCTTAGTCAGTGCCTAGCACCTCAGAGCTGTGACACACTACCCTGTCCCTTAGCTTGATAGCAAGGGGCCCAGGAGCCAGGAAGGCAGAGCAGACCAAGAGAAACCAGCATATGTTGGAGGCAGGGTGTTGCGGAACTACCACTCTAGGTAGAATACAATAAATGGGCACCAGTGGTTCTTGAACTTAAACAGTATCTTATTTATTAACAGAACAATATTAATAAGTCATTGTAATTAGCACAATAGGGTGACATTGCATAGCACAGATATCACATAAATACTCACAAACCAGAGGGATCAGAAACAGTATAAATAACAATCAGCTTGTTAGTGCCACCCCAGCTCTCAGGTCACTGTAGTGGAATCTTCTACCCCTATGTCTGGCACTATGTCCCTATTCTTGGGTGGGATACCCAGGACTCTAGTCCTTACTAAATCTCCTTGTTGGAGCTCAGGCTGCTCACTAGTTACCCTACTCCTATCTATCACTCCTGGAGTGATCTATAACACAATCTAATCTCACATTAACTAGGCCTACCTGTTATTAAGGTCCGAGTCTCTCCCCTCTCCTCTGGGGAAACTCCAGGAAATAGAGGGACTGAGCACATGGCTGCTCTCCCTTTTATACTTTTACACAGTGACCCCTACTGGCCAAATCCTGCCAGAACAAGAAGACTAAAGGGTAACTAGTTTATCAGTTCCCTACATATGCTTGATTTTTAGTGTGTGTGGCTATAGGGACTTGGTATTCCAACGGTTTATCTTAAAGTGGTTTAAGGCGACTTTGCACAATCTTCCCTTCATATTGAGGATTACACAGAATCTATTTGAAGGGAACACATATAAACACAAAAGAAGAACAGAAAACATCAGTTCAAATAAACCAAATAGTAATTGTTGTTTCCGCAATAATCAATGTTACAATATAGTAAAGTGAGACCTGTTGCTTTAAAGATAGATATAGTGTAGAATATTCACCAGTAGAATATCAAAGTAACATGTGTGGTCCAGGGACAGCCAACCCAGACCCGTCACTTGGGTCCAATTAAAGCCACATGGAAAAGAAAATGTTTGTCCCCTTCTCCCTGGTTCACATCTCAAGATGAAGATAAAAAGAAAGCCTGACGCGCTTCATACCTTGCATTGTTTAAATACGTCCATCTAGTCCAACCTTCTCAGTAATACGTCCATCTAGTCCAACCTTCTCAGTAATACCCACATTTCCTGCCTAACTGGTGATCCAGAGGAAGGCAAAAAAAAAACAAAAAAATTCCTTCCTGACTCCAAGTGGCAATGGGAAATTTCCCTTTCCCAACTCTACTTTATGTATCAATACCAGTAACTTGTAACATTCCTTGTTTGTAGAAACTCATCCAGCTTTTTATTAAACTGACCAATGAACCTGCTATAACAACGTCCACTGGAAGACAGTTCCATAGCTTTACCGTTCTCACAGTGACAAACCCTTTCCCAACTCTACTTTATGTATCAATACCAGTAACTTGTAACATTCCTTGTTTGTAGAAACTCATCGTGACCTGTATGGATGATATTACGATATACCGGACCTGGATGGATGAATATTACAGATATAACCTAACGATGATTAAATAAGATATACCGTGACCTGGATGATGAATATTAACAGATATACCGTTACCTGGATGGATGAATATTACAGATATACCGTGCACTGATGGATGAATATTACAGATATCCGTGACCTGGATGGATGAATATTACAGATATACCGTGACCTGTGGATGATATTTACAGATATACCGTGACCTGGATGGATGATATTCCGATATACTGTGACCTGGATGGATGAAATATTACAGGATATACCGTGACCTGGATGGATGAATATTCCAGATATACCGTGACCTGAGGATGGATGAATTTACAGATATACCGTGACCTGGATGGATGAATGAAATATTACAGATATACCTGTAACCTGGATGATGAATATTAACAGATATACCGTGACCTGGATGGATGAATAGTACAGATAGCCCGTGACCTGATGGATGAATATTACAGATATACCGTGACCTGGAATGATGACTATTACAGATATACCGTGACCTGGTGGATGAATTACAGATATACCGTGACCTGGATGGATGAATATTACAGATATACCGTGACCTGGATGGATGAATATTACAGATATATTGACCTGATGATGAATATTACAGATATACCGTGACCTGGGATGGATGAATATTCAGATTACCGTGACCTGGATGGATGATAATTACAGATATACAGTGACCTGGAGGATGAATATTACCAGATATACCGTGCCTGGATGGATGAATATTAAGAATACTTGACCTGGATGGATGAATATTACAGATATACCGTGACCTGGATGGATGAATATTACAGATATACCGTGACTGATGGATGAATTTACAGATATACCGTGACCTGGATGGATGAATGATATCAGATATACGTGAACTGGATGAATGAATTTACAGTATACCGTGACCTGGATGGATGAATATTACAGATATACCGTGACCTGGATGGATGAATATTACAGATATACCGGTGACCCTGATGGATGATAATATTACAGATATACCGTTTACCTGATGGATGAATATTACAGATATACCGTGACCTGGATGGATGAATATTACAGATATACCGTGACCTGGATGATGAAATATTACAGATATACGTTGACCTGGATGGGATGAATAATTATCAGATATACCGTGACCTGGATGATGAATATTAACAGATATAGTAGACCTGGATGAAGATATTACAGATATACCATGACCTGGATGGATGAATATTACAGATATACCGTGACCTGGATGGATGAATGATATTACAGATATACCGTGACCTGGATGGATGAATATTAAGATATACCGTGACCTGGATGGATGAATATTACAGATATACCGTGACCTGGATGGATGAATAATTACAGATATACCGTACCTGGATGGAATGAATATCTGTACAGATATACCGTGACCTGGATGGATGAATATTACAGATATACCGTGACCTGGATGGATGATAATTACAGATATACCTGTGACCTAGATGTGAATTTCAGATATACCGTGACCTGGATGAATGAATATTACAGATTATCCGTGACCTGGATGGATGAATATTACAGATATACCGTGACCTGATGATGAATATTACAGATATACCGTGACCTGGATGAATGAATATTACAGATATACCTGACCTGGATGGATGAATATTACAGATATACCGTGACCTGATGGATGAATATTACAGATAACCGTGACCTGGATGATGAATATTACAGATATACCGTGACCTGGATGGATGAATATTACAATAATAACCGTGACCTGGATAGATGAATATTACAGATATACGTGACCTGGATGGATGAATATTACAGATATACCGTGACCTGTGATAATATACAGATATACCGTGACCTGGATGGATGAATATTACAGATATACCGTGTGACCTGGATGGATGAATATTCAGATATACCGTGACCTGGATGATGATATTACAGATATAACCGTGACCTGGATGGATGAATATTACAGATATACCGTGACCTGATGGATGAATAATATTACAGATATACGTGACCTGGATGAATGAATATTACAGATATCCCAGTGACCTGGATGGATGAATATTACAGATATACCGTGACCTGGCATGGATGAAATTACAGAATATACCGTGACCTGGATGGATGAATATTACAGATATACCGTGACCTGGATGATGAATATTACAGATATACCGTGACTGGATGGATGATATTACAGATATACTACCTGATGATGAATATACAGATATACCGTGACCTGGATGGATGATATTACAGATATACCGACCTGGTATGAATTACAGATATACCGTGACCTGGATGGATGAATATTACAGATATACGTGACCTGGATTGAAATGAATTTAAGAATAACCGTGACCTGGATGAATGAATATTACAATAATATACCGTGACCTGGATGGATGAATATTACAGATATACCGTGACCTGGATGGATGAATATTACAGATATACCGTGACTGGATGAATGAATATTAACAGATATACCGGACCTGGATGGATGAATATTACAGATTACCGTGACCTGATGGATGAATATTACAGATATACCGTGACCTGATGATGAATATTACAGATATACCGTGACCGGATGGATGAATATAACAGATAACCGTGACCTGGATGGATGAATATTACAGATATACCTGACCTGGATGGATGAATATTAAGATTACCGTGACCTGGATGGATGAATATTACAGATATACGTGACCTGGGATGGATGAATATTACAGATATAACCGTGACCTGGATGGATGAATATTACAGATATACCGTGACCTGGATGGATAATATTCCAGATACCGTGACCTGGATGTAATGATTCTACCGATATACCGTGACCTGGAGTGATGAATATTACAGATTATACCGTGACCTGGATGGATGAATATTACAGATATACCGATATAGATTCCGTGACCTGTGATGGATGAATATTACAGATATCCGTGACCTGGATGGATTGAATATTACAGATATACCGTGACCTGGATGATGAATATAACAGATATACCTTGTGACCTGGATGGATGAATATTACAGATATACCGTGACCGATGGATGAATATTACAGATATACGTGACCTAGGATGAAGATATTACAGATATACCGTGACCTGGATGAATGAATATTACAGATATACCGTGACCTGGATGGATGAATATTACGATATACCGTGACCTGGGAATATTAAGATATACCTGACCTGATGAATGAATTTACAGATATACCGTGACCTGGATGGATGAATATTACAGATAACCGTGACCTGGATGGAGGAATATTACAGATATACCTGACTGGATAGGATTAATATTACAGATTACCGTGACCTGGATGGATGAATATTACAATATACCGTGACCTGGATGATGAATATTACAGATATACCGTGACCTGGATGGATGATATTACAGATATACCGTGACCTGATGGATTATATTACAGATATACCGCGACCTGGATGATGAATATTACAGATATACTGTGACCTGGATGATGAATATTACGATATACGTACCTGGATGGATGAATATTACAGATATACCATTACCTGGATGGATGAATATTCAGATATCCAGTGACCTGGATGGATGATATTACAGATATACCGTGACCTGGATGGATGAATATTACAGATATACCGTGACCTGATGGATGAATAATATACAGATATACCGTGACCTGGATGATGAATATTACAGATATACCGTGACCTGGATGGATGAATATTACGATTATACCTGACCTGGATGGATGAATATTTACAGATATACCGTGACCTGGATGGATGAATATTACAGATATACCGTGACCTGGATGGATGAATATTACAGATATACCGTGACCTGGATGGGATGAATATTACAGATATACCGTGACCTGGATGAGATGAATATACAGATATCCGGTGACCTGGATGGATGAATATTACAGATATACCGTGACCGGGATGGATGAATGAATATTACAGATATACCGTGACTGGATGAATGAATATTACAGATATACGTGACCTGGATGGATGAAATATTACAGATATACCGTGACCTGGATGGATGAATATTAAGATTATACCGTACCTGGATGGATGAATATTACAGATATACCGTGACCTGGATGGATGAATATACAGATATACCGTGACCTGGATGATGATATTACAGAATACCGTGACCTGGAATGATATTACAGATATCCGTACCTGGATGGATGAATATTACAGATATACCGTGACTTGGATGGATGATATTATACAGATATACCGTGACCTGGATGGATGAATATTACAGATATACCGGACCTGGATGGATGAATATTACAATATACCGTGACCTGGATGATGAATATTACAGATATACCGTGACCTGGATGGATGAATATTACAGATATACCCGTGACCTGGATAATGAATATTACAGATATACCGTGACTGGATGGATGAATATTACAAATATCTACCGTGACCTGGATGGATGAATATTACAGATATACCAGTACCGGTAGATGAATATTACAGATATACCTGACCTGGATGGATGAATATTACAGATATACGTATGACCTGGCTGGATGAATATTACAGATATACCTGACCGGATGGATGAATATTACAGATATCCCGTGACCTGGATGGATGAATATTACAGATATACCGTGACCTGGATGGATGAATATTAACAGATATACCGTGACCTGGATGGATGAATATTACAGATAAATACCGCTGTGAGTGACCGGGGGGGGCTGGAATGGAATGAATAAGTAACACAGAGTATACAACCGTGACCCCCGGGAGGCGCGGAGAAAGGAAAGACTAAAGAGGCTAAGGAAATAAGATCCGGCACCAGTGACAGAGAACCGGGGAACAAAGGGGAGGGGGCTGGGCGGTTGATTGAATGACGGATAGTTACACGCTAATGGCGGGCCAGGTGATAAAAACCGTGACCGTCCGGGAAGCCGAAAGAACTGGTGATGGGGGGAGTGGCACACTCTGATCCCACGCGACTACTCTTCCTGCTACCCCCATGAGGGAGAGAACACGGCGCGGCAGACGAAGGAACAAAAGTGGACGGAGGGCAAAATAGTGACCCGGCTGAGAACTGGGTGATGATGGGAAAAGCACCAAAGTTAAAAGCATGATATAGCCAAGAGGAAGGAACAAACGAAAAAAGGGTACAGGCGAAATGAAAAGAGAGAGGGGAAGAAGAAGAGAGAAGGAAAAGAGGAGAAGGGAGGTGAAGGGAGGAGAGAAGATCGCGATGAAAGTAGGGGGCCCCGGGAGATCAGAAAATATGAGGAACCCTGGGAATGGATGGAAAGTAATTAAACAGTAAGTTAATGTATGTGGAAACCAGCGAATGAGTGGCATATCATGAATATTCACAGAGGTAGACACATTCAGTTGGACCATGGTCATGGATGAATATTGACATGTCATAAAAGGCCGAGAAAACGTGACCGCTGGATCCTGATGGTGACTATTCAGATATAGGAAGAACCGAAGGTGGACCCTGGGATTGCCTAAGTACTAGGTTCCACTAGAGGATATACCAATACGACGGGATGTGACCAAACCGCAAGTTCAGACATGGGGCATGAATATTACAGACTAATGATAACGATAGCCTCTGTATATCCTATTCAGGAGGGAACTCGATATTACAGATATGGCCAGTGACCAAGGGAACGGTATACCGAGGTGGGATGGTGCGTAGAATATACAGGATATATCCAGTAACCGCACAGGGCAAAGTGGAATGGATGACTATTCAGATAATCTCACAGAGCATCGAGTGTAAACCAGTGAACAACGAAGCGGAACCAAACTAAAATGGGAAAAAAGGGAAAGACAAATCAAGAGGGAAAAGAGGAGGAAGAATGGAAAAGATAAAGACAAGAAATTAAAGCAAGAACCGACCTAGACCCAAAAAAAGAAAAGCCGGTGACGAGCGCCCAGCCACGTGTCATTTAAACTGACACTAGACGAGAACAGATATAAGAACCGGGAGAAGGCGAGTAGGGAAGGAGCAAACTGGAGGTGGTGAGAATGCAAATTCATTACATACCGATCATAACAGAGAACCGTGGGACTAACGCCCCCACCCCATCAGGGCCATAACGGGAAACCTAGCCTTGCCTAATATGACAGGCCAGCGTTGGATATGGCCTGAATCATTAACAGATAATGCACTACACTCAGTCACGGTGACCTACACTGGCATGGATGAATATACTATACAGATATAATGCCAGTCCGTAGGATCACGGTACTGGATGCTGATGTAATATTGACGAGGCTACAGATACCATACCAGTGAGCCTGGCTAGGATATCGATGAATTAATATGACATTGACTATACCCATATACCAGGCTCCAGACGGTGACCCTAAGCATGACTAACTCATTCATCCACTCGCAGGCTCAACTGGTTTGGAATAGATATTCCATTCATATAAAATAACTGAGACACTCGAATTACGACGTAAGTGTGCTGCGTGACTTATAAAAGGTTGGACTAGATGGACGTATGTCTTATACACCTCCAATACTATGTACTATGTAACTGTTATACAGACATTATGGGTAGGGTATATAAGGTTGACTAGATGACGTATGTCTTTATCAACCTCCAATACTATGTTACTATGTAACTGTTATACAGACATTATGGGTAGGGTAATAAGGTTGACTAGATGGACGTTGTCTTTATACAACCTCCAATACTATGTTACTATGTACTGTTATACAGACATTATGGGTAGGGTATAAAGGTTGGACTAGATGACGTATGTCTTTATACAACCTCCAATACTATACGATTGTACTGTTATAAGACGGACATTATGGTTAGGGTATAGGTTGGACTAGATGGACGTATGTCTTTATACAACCTCCAATACTATGTTACTATGTAACTGTTATACGGACATTATGGGTAGGGTATAAATGTTGGACTAGACGGACGTATGTATTTTATACAACCTCCAATACTATGTTACTATGTAACTGTTATACAGACATATGGGTAGGGTATAAAGGTTGGACTAGATGGACGTATGTCTTTATACAACCTCCAATACTATGTTACTAGTACTGTTTACAGACATTATGGGTAGGGTATAAAGGTTGGACTAGATGGACGTATGTCTTTATACAACCTCCAATACTATGTACTTGTAACTGTTATACAGACATTATGGGTAGGGTATAAGGTTGGACTAGATGGACGTATGTCTTTATACAACCTCCAATACTATGTTACTATGTAACTGTTATACAGACATATGGGTAGGGTATAAGTTGGACTAGATGGACGTATGTCTTTATACACCTCCAATACATGTTACTATGTAACTGTTATACTACATTATGGGTAGGGTATAAAGGTTGGACTAGATGGACGTATGTCTTTATACAACCTCCAATGCTATGTTACTATGTAACTGTTATACAGACATTATGGGTAGGGTATAAAGGTTGGACTAGATGGATTCTAATCCATTTACTATTTGTTATAAATTGCCATACCCGTGTGAGTTTTCACTAGAGTGTGGAAGGTGAAGTAACTAAATCTATATTACATTCCTAGATAGATAATAAGACAGACAGAACTCTATTAAACATAATAATTCTATTCCATGTAAATCTGCCCAAGTCATGGCTCTTGGTAAACAAACGTTAATTTCTATAATATTCATGATATATATTATTGATGAACCTTTGGTAGTTATATTTGTTCTAATTAGAGTTGGTTAACCCCCTGAAATCCGTTCTGATTGCAGATTCCCAGATATTCAGAAATGTTCAAAATGGGAGTTAAAAAATCTGGGAGTTTTGCCTTTAAGGTGTAAATCTAATGGTAACTTACTGTAATGGCTCAGGGACCTGGGAAATTGGTCTAGGAACACTTACAGCTCGAAATCTTACAAAAACACCGCCAGTACCAGAAACGTCTGCAGTCTCATTTCCGCTGAATTCCAGAAATCTGTTTCGGAACTGGGTTCAGGTTCCTGTCTGCCTCTAATTCTTATATAATGAGGTGTATGGGCCAAACCATTGGGTGGGATGCAGGAGAGAAAACATCCATAACATGAATGTGCAGAAAGGTCAGAATAGAGATATAGGCCATGTTCGTGAACACGCGGTATCACAATTTATTGCTACAGATAAAATGGGTGTTTTTATCGGTACCGATATCATGGAAGTGATGCTACCTCTTTACTAATAGGGCCCAAAGTAGAGATGTCCGAACTTCGCAAATCCGGTCCGCTCGAGGATCCGCAAATTTCTGAAAAAATTCGAAAATTCGCGAGCGGACCCATTAAAACCTACTAAAATGAAAAAATCCTCGAAAATACGAGGATTCTTCGAAAATACGAGGATTCTGAAAATACGAGGATTCTTTGAAAATACGAGGATTCTTTGAAAATACGGACCTGAACGTATTTTCCCGCATTTTCGAAAATACGAGAAATCCTCGTAATTTCGAAAATTTTTGAAAACGCGGTTTGGAAAAGTTCGGAAGGCGGAAAACCGGAAAATCTGCGATATCCGCCATTGGTGAACAAGGTAGATCCGGGTTCGGATCCGTGAACTGGGCCATCACTAGCCCAAAGTCCCAGTGTGGGAAATAGTGCAACTTGGGGGGCAACTTGGGGGGCAAAAGCCATAGGGCCATTTATAAAGCCGTGGTCTGAAGTCTGAAGAGGCGATAATGTATTTCTAGGGGGGCTTCCCTTTTTCTTGGAGATGCGGACAATTATAAACAGTAATAATAGCGATTCTTTATAATTTTCCCCTTCTGAAACGTTCAGTCACTAAGTAAAGGCATACCTTCACGCTGATTGTTTTGTTATATTACTAATGGATTATATGGTGCACCCATTACCATACAATATGACACTTATTGTTCCAAAGTCACTGAGCCTGTTTGGTGTCTCCCGGCAAGTAGTCTCAATGCTCAAATGTCTCCACTGGTACCTTCTCCTCCACGGCTGACAATAAGACGCTCCAAGAAAACCCAACTGGGTAAGAAGAAGGCAGCAAATGGAACTTGGATTAAAACACAATGGTAACAGCTCCATGTGTTTGGTTTCTGATAACGTTGAATTTTAATCCATTCCATTTCCTGCCTTCTTCTACCCAGTTGGGTTTTCTTGGAGCGACTTATTGTTCCAATATTGTAAAATGATCGCCTGCACCCTCATTGATTTGTTTATATCACTAATGGCTGATACAGAGCAGCCCATTTCTCGGAAAGACTTCTCCTCCATACGGCACATTATGTCACTTATTGTTCCAATATTGTATTATTTCTATGTCCAGATTTCCTCATTCCACTTGCTACATTATCTTATTCCTGTAGGAATTGTTCCATCTGTTATTTTATTTGTATATTTCCATCCAGGTTCCAAATTAGATATTATCGGGATGTCTTGGGTGTGATGTTTGCCATTGATGTCTCAATACATCACCAGATCTGCTACAACCATCACCCTGGGTTTCAGTCCTTTGACTCTTATGTCTGAACTTAGAGCCATTGGTGGGGCCCTATCAGTGATGTCAGGGGCCAGAAATCCTGTCCCTGGGTATGACTGTCACACACCTGCTTTTATGGTTGGGATTGTTGGAGATTTGGCTTCCGCGCTCTCAGTACCAATAGCCAGGATACTCGGAGTCCTTCATTACCCTCAGGTCAGTAGAGAAAATCGACGATGGTTAATGCCTGCTGAAAATTCAAATTGAACCCAATTGAATCACAATTTGATGAAATTGAAGTCTCTATCTCTCTGTACCAACCCGGGAACATAGATAGAGTTAGTGATATATAGATATAGATAGATATAAAATATATAGAGTTAGATAGATCACCGACATAGATAGATTAGATAGATAGATAGATAGATAGATAGATAGATAGATAGATAGATAGATAGATAGATAATAAATAGATAGATAATAGAAAGATAGATAGATAGATATCACGATCGTCGATAGCTCGATCGATAGATAGATAGCTCGATAGATTCGCTCGATGCTAGATCGATGCTCAGATAGCATAGATCGCTCGTCTCTGTGATCTGACGTCGCTTGATCGCTGATCAGAGCTGTCGACCGCTAAGCTGCTGCTAGATGCTGACTGTCGTGATGGTAGTGTGTGCTGCTGCTCGTGCTCTGTGCTCGCTGTGCGGTAGCTCTCGTCGCGAGGTGTTGTTGATGCTGCGGCGTGCTGTATGTGGGTGTAGCTTCGACTACGATAGTGATAGATAGATAGAGATATAGATCGATCGATAGACAGACGACAGACAGACAAGTGATGGATAGTTAGTGTGTAGAGATAGATGATGATAGATCATGAGATAGATAGATAGATTTAGATAAGATAGATAGATGACGATGAGAAGCATAGTAGATAGATAGATGAATAGATAGATAGATAGATAGATAGATAGATACCAGACATAGATAGATTAGATAGATAGATAGATAGATAGAATAGAATAGATAGATAGTAGATTACAGACGAGATCAGATAGATAGATAGATAGATAGTAGATAGATAGATAGATAGATAGATAGATAGACAGAGAGAAGATAGATAGATAGATAGTATAGATAGATCGAGAGGAATAGATAGATAGATAGATAGATAGATAGATAGATAGATGATAGACAGAAGAAAGATAGATAGATAGATAGATAGATCAGATAGATAGATAGATAGATAAGATAGATAGATAGATAGACAGAGAGAAAGATAGATAGATATAGATAGATAGATAGATAATAGATAGTAGTAGATAATAGATATAACGACGCTAGCTGTAGTAGGATATGATAATGATAGATCAGACAGAGGAGTGATTTTAGTAAGATAAGAGGGATAGATGAGATAGATACGATAGCAGATAGATGAAGATAGTAGATAGATAGATACGATAGTAGATAGTAGATAGCAGATAGATAGATAGACAGACAGACAGACAACGATAGATAGAGAGATAGCTAGTAGATAGATAGTGGTAGTGATAGTAAGAAGTGGAGAGTAAGTGGTATGTTTGGGGTAGTTGTCGATAGTGTCGTAGTGTAGTCTATATAGATATTCGATAGATCGATAGATAGCATACGAGGATAGCTAGATAGATATAGATAACAGAGGAAGATAGAAATAGATACGATAGATAGATAATACGACAGATACAAGACGACGTGATAGTCGATGGAGATAGTGATAGTTAGCTAGATACTAGATAGCTATTATGATCGTTAGCTAGATACGAGAGTGATAGATATAGGTGATGTGATGCTAGATAGATCGTCTAGCTGTTCGTGATCGATGCTGTGTGTGATCGTAGACTCGATAGATGACTCGACTAGATGATGATAGTAGTGCGCGTCTTTCGTGTGTGTAGTGTGTGTGTGTGCTGTGTCGTGCTGCTCGGCTCGTCGTGGTCGTGCTGTCTTGCTCTCGCTGTGACTAGCTGCTCGGTGACTTTGCTGCTCGTAGTGCTCGTCTCGCGTGTCTGCTGCTCGTAGCGTCGTCCTGCTGTACGCTCGGCTCGCTGTGCTGCTCGTGTCGCTGCTCGCTCGGTCGTCGCTCGGTCTCGTCTGTGCTGTACTGTCTCGTCGTGCGCTCGCTGCTGCTGTATGTCGTGCTACGTCTGTCGCTGTGTGCTCGATGCTCGCTCGTATGTCAGTGATTCCACGTGTGTCGTGCTGCTGTGCTCTGTGCTCGCTTGTCGATGTGTCGTGTGTGTCGTGTGGTTCGCTTCTGTGTCGTGTGTCACTCTCTGTCCGCTTCTCTTTCTTCGCTTCTGTTCCGGCGCTTTATCCAGACTGGTTCCTTCCCGTCTCGTCTCTCGTTCTCTTCTTTTTTCTGGCCATGTGGCTCTGTTTGTCTTGGTTTCTTTCTTCTTTGATTCCCTCTCTCTGCTCTTTCCGCTTGCCTTCCTCCCCTCTCTGCCTGAGTCCTGCCTTCCCTCTTTCCTACCGCCTTTCCTGTCTCGTTTTCCCTTTGCTTAACTAACTCATAGACCTGTTTGGTTTGGACCTACGTAGGGATGCTGGTTGTGGACATGTGTAGGAGAACAGGGAGGACAAGTCATTCAAGCTGGGATACAAGGGCTGGAAGCTGTGTGGCATTCTAGAGAAGATCCACCTGATATTCCATGGCACAAATACAGAGGGTGGTGAATGTCATCAAGGAAATTCATGTCAATGTGATTGTCTACACAGCCAGGAAGTCCATGTAAGTTCTTCTAGATTTACTGTAGATGTGGTGTGATGGGAAAAATCTTCTTAACCTCAGCTTCCTTTGGGATCATGCCTGGAATTTTTTCAAGAAAAGCCTGGAAAGTATAAATGGGACCATTGGGGTTAATTCCCAGTACTGGGACTATGCCAGGATTTATTGAGTTTCTCAATGATCTCACAACACCATGTACAATAAATATCCTTATATAAGAATGTTCTGGGAGAAAGCTTTCACCTGCAGGTGGCCAAGGGACAACACAAGACAATAAGACAATATCAGGTCCATTACTGGAGGTTCCATTTTTGCACTGGGGAGGAAAACCTTAGAGAACAGATTCCCTTCTTTATTTGAGATGAACGACCTCAGTTATACTTTCCATGCCTACCTGGCTGTACTTGCCTATGCACATTCTTTGAAAGTCCTTTTCTGGTGCCCAGAGAAACTGAGTATTCAAACAATGGATCATGTGGCAATGAAAGCACCTCCATGTGTGGCAAGTAAGAAAAATGTATTTGCTCTGCTTGTGGGATTAATAAATAACAAGCCATCGGCATAATGTATGGGTATCAGTTAATCCAGCAGACCGGGAAAAACATTTTAAAGGAGACACATCATTTTCAATAATTTTAGTTTTAGAAAGTACTCCTCCCACTTTTAAAGTTATTCAATGAACTGCCATTACCACCCATCTGCTGGAAGACAGTTTCCACAGTTTCACCACGTTCTCACTGTAAAGAACCTCTCCTAACCTGAAATGAAACTTCTTTTCTTCCAACCTTAAAGGTGTCCACGTGTCCTCTGTATGACCTATTAGTGAACAATGCACCAGAGAGTTCATTGATGGCCCATTAATATATTTGTATAAGGTTATCATGTCCCCCGCAAACGTCGCTTCTCCAATGTAAACGCTCTAACTTGTCTAATCTGCCTGCATAGTCAAGCCCCTCCATTCCCTTATTATTTAGTGCCCTTCTCTGAACTGCTTCCATTTCCAAGATGTCCCTTTTGAAAATACTCACTTTATCCTACAAGGCTCTCTCCAAACAGCCCGCCCCCTTACATCTCTGATCTGATAAAAGATAGTACCCCCAAGGATCTCTCTCCTCTCATCCGCTCTAATCACCTCTCCCATGACGTATAGAGGACTTTCTGGTGCGCCCCTCTACTCTCTTCCTCGCTTTATACGTCACTCGCCATCACTTCTTATGTTCAAACGCAACCTTAAAATTCACCTCTTCAGGCAAGGTTACAATCTGACCCGGATACTTCTACCCCTCTACTGACCCATCACAGACCGACTAGTTATAACCACTGACAACTTAGTTCAGATACTGTCTGTCACCTTATGTCTCATCCCCATCTTCTCTAGAATGTAAGGTACAATCTGGACCTGGACACTTACCCCTACCTTTACTGACCCATCACAGACCGACTAGTTATTATCACTGACAACTTAGTTACAGATACTGATTGTCACCTTATTCCTCATCCCCATCTACCTAGACTGTAAGGTACAATCTGGACCTGGACCTTCTACCCTCTCTACCCCCCTTACGACCCATCACAGACCGACTTATTTAATCCACTGACAACTTGTTACAGATACTGATCTGTCACCTTATGTCTCATCCCCATCTCCTCTGACTGTAGGTTACAATCTGGACCTGGACACTTCTACCTCCTACTGACCCATCACAGACCGACTATTTTATAATCCACTGACAACTTAGTTACAGATACTGATCTGTCACCTAATGTCCTCATCCCCATCTCCTCTAGACTGTAAGGTTACAATCTGGACCTGGAACTTCTACCCCTCTACTGACCATCACAGACCGACTAGTTATAATCCACTGACAACTTAGTTACAGATACTGATCTGTCACCTTATGTCTCATCCCCATCTTCTTCTAGACTGTAAGGTTACATCTGGACCTGACTTCTATCACCCCTCTTACTGACCCATCACAGACCGACTAGTATAATCCACTGACAAACTTAGTTACGATACTGATCTGTCACCTTATGTCTCTCCCCGTCTCCTCTAGACTGTAAGGTTAAATCTGGACCTGGACACTTCTACCCCTCCTCTACTGACCCTCACACACCGACTAGTTATAATCCACTGACAACTTAGTTACAGATACTGATCTGTCACCTTAGTCTCATCCCCATCTCTCTAGAATGTAAGGTTACATCTGGACCTGGCAACTTCTCTACCCCTCTTACTGACCCACACAGACCGACTATTATAATCCACTGACAACTTAGTTACAGATACTGATCTGTCACGTTATCTCATCCCCTCCCTCTCTCAGACTGTAAGGTTACAATCTGGACCTGGACACTTCTACCCCTCTCTTACTGACCCATCACAGACGCACTAGTTATAATCCACTGACAACTTAGTTTACAGATACTATCTGTCACCCTATGTCTCATCCCCATCTCCTCTAGACTGTAAGGTTACAATCTGGACCATGACACTTCTACCCCTTTACTGACCCAACCCGACCGACTAGTTATATCCACTGACAACTTAGTTACAGATACTGATCTGTCACCTTATGTCTCATCCCCATCTCCTCTAGACTGTAAGGTTACAATCTGGACCTGGACATTCTAAAACCCCTCTTACTGACCCATCACAGACCGCCTAGTTATAATCCACTGACACTTAGTTACAGATACTGATCTGTCACCTTATGTCTCATCCCCCTCTCCTCTAGACTGTAAGGTTCAATCTGGACCTGAACACTTCTACCCTCTCCCTTTACTGACCCATCACAGACCGACTAGTTATATCCACTGACACTTAGTTACAGATACTGATCTGTCACCTTATGTCTCATCCCCATCCCTCTAGACTGTAAGGTACAATCTGGACCTGGACACTTCTACCACCCCTCTACTGACCCATCACAGACCGACTAGTTATATCCACTGACAACTTAGTTACAATACTGATCTGTCACCTTATGCTCATCCCCATCTCCTCTAGACTGTAAGGTTACAATCTGGACCGGACACTTCTACCCCTCTTACTGACCCTCACAGACCGACTAATTATATCCACTGACAATTAGTTACAGATACTGATCTGTCACCTTATGTCTCATCCCCATCTCCTCTAGACTGTAAGGTTACAATCTGGACCTGGTCACTTCTAACCCTCTACTGACCCATCACAGACCGACTAGTTTATAATCCACTGACAACTTAGTTACAGATACTGATCTGTCACGTTATGTCTCATCCCCATCTCCTCTAGACTGTAAGGTTCCAATCTGGACCTGGACACTTCTACCCCTCTTACTGACCCATCACAGACCGACTAGTTATAATCCACTGACACTTAGTTCAGATACTGATCTGTCACTTATGTCTCATCCCCATCTCCTCTAGACTGTAAGGTTACAATCTGGACCTGGACACTTCTACCCCTCTTACTGACCCATCACAGACCACTAGTTATAATCCACTGACAACTTAGTTACACAATACTGACTGTCACCTTATGTCTCAATCCCCACTCCTCTAGACTGTAGGTTACAATCTGGACCTGGTCATTCTACCCCTCTTACTGACCCATCAAGACCGACTAGTTTATATCCACTGACACCTTAGTTACGGATACTGATCTGTCACCTTATGTCTCATCCCCTCTCCCTCCTCAGACTGTAAGGTTACAATCTGGACCTGGTCACTTCTACCCCTCTCTATGACCCATCACAGACCGACTAGTTTATAATCCACTGACAACTTAGTTACAGATACTGATCTTCACCTTAGTCTCATCCCCATCTCCTCTAGACTGTAGTCACAATCTGGACCCGACACTTCTACCACTCTACTGACCCATCACAGATCAACTAGTTAATCCACTGACAACTTAGTTACAGATATGATCTGTCCCCTATGTCTCATCCCCATCTCCTCTAGACTGTAAGGTTACAATCTGGACCTGGACACTTCTACCCTCTTACTGACCCATCACAGCCCGACTAGTTATATCCACTGACAACTAGTTACAGATACTGATCTGTCACCTTATGTCCTCATCCCCACCTCCTCTAGATTGTAGGTTACAATCTGGACCTGGACACTTCTACCCCTCTTACTGACCCATCACAGACCGACTAGTTATAATCCACTGACACACTTAGTTCCAGATACTGATCTGTCACCTTATGTCTCATCCTCATCTCCCTAGACTGTAAGCTCTTGGGCAGCCCTCCCTCCATCCTATTGACCACAGTAATGCTGTAACTTACCACACTGAATGCTGCTGGACCAGCACTTATAGTATTTGCACTTTGTATTACTTGCACTACCCTTGTATGTTTCCTTATGTAATTAATGCAATTGTAAATCGACACGTAAGATGTTGGCGCTATATAAATCCACAATAATAATAATAATAATAATATGGGATTCCAAAACTGCACCGCATATTCCAATGAGGCCTTACCAGTGCCTTGTAAAGAGGGAGAATAATATCTTTCTCTCTTGATCTATCCCCTCTTTATACAAGACAATATCTTGCTAGCTCTAGCTGTGTGCTACCTGCATTGTTTGCTACAGCTAAGTCTGTTTCACACCAAACCAACAATTCCTTTTCCAACAGAGATTGACTCACAGAGCCATACATGGTGTAGGTGACCAATAACCGTTAAACCCCCAATGAGCATTTACTTTACTAGTAAACATAGTTACATAGTAATTAAGGTTGAATAAAGACATACGTCCATCAAGTCCAACCTATTCACCCTTTGCGGTCTATTTTGACAGTGTCTATATTACTGTGATGGATGAGAATCATCTGTACATTTCCATGCTTTGCCTTTAATAGCTTTGAAACTGTAATGAAGCAGTTTTCTGCACTAGGATCTAAGAAGTCCTAATAAGCCAAGATGGGATATTGGGAAGAGTAGAACCTTTTAAGTATTTCTTCTGGCATTAATCAGCCTTCTATCTTACTCATGAATGAATGCAAGACTAGATAGTAGATGTGTAGTTGGCCTGAGCACACAAATGAGAGGTAAATTACTGGTAATTGTGTTCTCACCTACACAAGAACCAGGAGGTAGAACATCTATCCACACTCACTGCTTGGGTACATGGTCCATGATTCCACTCTAGTGAATTTCAAGAACATCATAGTGTGTAAATTATGATTATAAATGAGAAGAAGTGCTATTGATCTCCCATACATATTGTAGAGTTTCTATTATCTACAAGAATTTGGTTGATGTACCCACATTACTACCATCCAATCCCAACAGGTACTTTACTACTAAAGAGAACCCCCTTCCGCACCATGACTGGGGACCTGATATCATTTAATGCTGATGTGACATCCCGCCAGCTACGAGATTATGAATGTTCAGATCCTCAATGGAAGCTTTAACCTGGTGAAGGTCGGGAGGTCCACACCAGATGGTTGGCCAGGAGCAAGATTGTCCTCAATATCAGCTCCATAATGTGGAACCAGAGGTTCTCCCAGGTCAGTTTTCCAGCTGTCAATTCTATGTAATAGTTTAGAAACTGAAAAGCATTAAATTCCATCTTGTAATTTATTTACTCTCCACCTCTGCTTGTACAGCCAGTCTGTGAATGATACATGTGTTGGTAATCCAACAAGGAGGATCTGAGTTTCCTTTCTAATATAAATTATAGGATTTCTTTTAGGTAAACCAAGAAAATTTTAACCCAAATAATAATTCTGGTTCACTGTTAGGTCACGGGAAATAATTACTTGCAGAGAAAGATGGAATTGTGCCATGTACACCATTTGTTGGTGAATCTCTACGGGAAAGATGGTGGGGGTTCTGGTAGATAACAACTGGTAGCTTGTGGAGCCCCAGGGTCTGTAATAACATGAATTAGTTAATGCTATGTAAGGGAGAGTGGGTTTCCCAGTCTTTAATAAATAAATAACATTGTTTCATCCAGGCTACCTCTCCCAGTATTATATTTTGTGTTAATAATGTAATGGTAAAATGTACCAGCAGACTGTTGGGATATCAGTTATTCTTCATCCACAAGAATGGCTTATGGGTAAAACTCCTGGAATTTTCCGTTGTAAATTAATTATTTCGGTGCCATCAGGTCTGGGCAATAGGACTGTGTGTATGTATTGCTGATTGGTCTGCTGTTTGTAAGCCTGATGATTGGCTGCAGGTTGAAGCTTGTCATTTGCACTTCAAAGGGAATTTGGGAATAAAAAGAGCAGCTTTAGTCCACATGGGGGAGGACATAGACAAGCATAGAGGGCTTGGCAAAGGGAAGCTAAGCAAGGAGAACAGAGCTAGGACACGTGCTTATTCAGTGCCTAGCACCTCAGAGCTGGTGACACACTACCTGTCCCTTAGCTTGATAGCAAGGGGCCCAGGAGCCAGGACAGAGCAGACCAAGAGAAACCAGCATATGTTGGAGGCAGGGTGTTGCGGAACTACCACTCTAGGTCGAATACAATAAATGGGCACCAGTGGTTCTTGAACTTAAACATATCTTATTTATTAACAGACAATATTAATAAGTCATTGTAATTAGCACAATAGGTGACTTGCATAGCACAGATATCACATAAATACTCACAAACCAGAGGGATCAGAAAACGTATAAATAACAATCAGCTTGTAGTGCCACCCCCGCTCTCAGGTCACTGTAGTGGAATCTTCTACCCCTATGTCTGGCACTATGTCCCTATTCTTGGGTGGGATACCCAGGACTCTAGTCCTTACTAAATCTCCTTGTTGGAGCTCAGGCTGCTCACTAGTTACCCTACTCCTATCTTCACTCCTGGAGTGATCTTAACACAATCTAATCTCACATTAACTAGGCCTACCTGTTATTAGGTCCGAGTCTCTCCCCTCTCCTCTGGGGAAACTCCAGGAAATAGAGGGACTGAGCACATGGCTGCTCTCCCTTTTATCTTTTACACACCGTGACCCCTACTGCCAAATCCTGCAGAACAAGAAGACTAAAGGGTAACTAGTTTATCAGTTTCCCTACATATGCTTGATTTAGTGTGTGTGGCTATAGGGACTTGGTATCCAACGGTTTTATCTTAAAGTGGTTTAAGGCGACTTGCCATCTTCCCTTCATATGAGGATACACAGAATCTATTTGAAGGGAACACTATAACACAAAAGAAGAACAGAAAACATCAGTTCAAATAAACCAAATAGTATTGTGTTTTTCCGCAATAATCAATGTTACAATATAGTAAGTGAGACCTGTTGCTTTAAAGATGATATAGTGTAAATATCACCCAGTAAATATCAAAGTAAACATGGTGGTCCAGGCAGCCAACCCAGACCCGTCACGTGGGTCCAATAACGCCACATGAAAATGAAAATGTTTGTCCCCTTCTCCCTGGTTCACATCTCAAGATGAAGATAAAAAGAAAGCCTGACGCGCTTCATACCTTGCATTGTTTAAATAACTTCCATCTAGTCCACAACCTTCTCAGTAATACGTCCATCTAGTCCAACCTTCTCAGTAATACCCACATTTCCTGCCTAACTGGTGATCCAGAGGAAGGCAAAAAAAAAACAAAAAAATTCCTTCCTGACTCCAAGTGGCAGGGGAAATTCCCTTTTCCCAACTCTACTTTATTATCAATACCAGTAACTTGTAACCTTTCCTTGTTTGTAGAAACTCATCCAGCTTTTTAGTTAAACTGACAATGAACCTGCTATACAACACGTCCACTGGAAGACAGTTCCATAGCTTTACCTTCTCCAGTGAAAACCCTTTCCAACCTACTTATGTATCAATCCCAGTACACTGTAACATTCCTTGTTTGTAGAAACTCATCCAGCTTTTTATTAAACGGACCAATGAACCTGCCATAACAACGTCCACTGGAAGACAGTTCCATGCTTTACCGTTCTCACAGTGACAAACCTTTCCACACTCTACTTTATGTATCAATCCCATGTAACTTGTAAACATTCTTGTTGTAGAAACCCATCCAGCTTTATTAACTGACCAATGAACCTGCCATAACAAACGTCCACTGGAAGGCAGTTCCATAGTCTTTACCATTCTCACAGTGCACAACCCTTTCCCAACTCTACTTTATGTCAATACCAGTAACTTGTAACATTCCTTGTTTGTAGAAACCCACCAGCTTTTATTAAACTGACCAATGAACCTCCATAACAACGTCCACTGGAAGACACGTTCCATAGCTTTACCATTCCACAGTGACAAACCCTTTCCCAACTCTACTTTATTATCAATACCAGTAACTTGTACATTCTTGTTTGTAGAAACCCATCCCAGCTTTTTATTAACTGACCAATGAACCTGCCATAACAACTTCCACTGGAAGACAGTTCCATAGCTTTAACCGTTCTCACAGTGACAAACCCTTTCCCAACTCTACTTTATTATCAATCCCAGTAACTTGTAACATTCCTTGTTTGTAGAAACTCATCCAGCTTTTTATTAAACTGACACTAATGAACCTGCCATACAACGTCCACTGGAAGACAGTTCCATAGCTTTAAAACCGTTCTCACAGTACAAACCTTTCCAACTCTACTTTATGTATCAATCCCAGTAACTTGTAATTCCCTGTTTGTAGAAACTCATCCAGCTTTTTATTACTGACCAATGACCTGCCATAAACAATGTCCACGGAAGACAGTTCCATACTTTTAACCGTCTCACCAGTTAACAAACCTTTCCCAACTCTACTTTATGTATCAATACCAGTAACTTGTAACATTCCTGTTTGTAGAAACTCATCCAGCTTTTTATTAAACTGACCCAATGAACCTGCCATAACAATGTCCACTGGAAGACAGTTCCTAGCTTACAACGTTCTCACAGTGACAAACCCTTTCCCAACTCTACTTTATGTATCAATCCCGTAACTTGTAACATTCCTTGTTTGTAAAACTCATCCAGCTTTTATTAAACTGACCAATGAACCTGCCATAACAATGTCCATGGAAGACAGTTCATAGCTTTACGTTCCTCACAGTGACAAACCCTTCCCAACTCTACTTTTAGTATAAATCCCAGTACTTGTAAACATTCCTTGTTTGTAGAAACTCACCAGCTTTTTATTAACTGACCAATGAACCTGCCATAACAACATCCACGGAGACAGTTCCATAGCTTTACCGTTCTCACAGTGACAAACCCTTTTCCCCAACTCTACTTTATGTATCAATCCCAGTAACTTGTAACATTCCTTGTTTGTAGAAACTCATCCAGCTTTTTATTAAACTGACCAATGAACCTGCCATAACAATTCCACTGGAAGACAGTTCATACTTTACGTTCTCAACAGTGAGAAACCCTTTTCCCAACTCTACTTTATGTATCAACCCAGTAACTTGTACATTCCTTGTTTGTAGAAACTCATCCAGCTTTATATTAAACTGACCAATGAACCTGCCATAAACACAACTTCCACTGGAACACAGTTCCATAGCTTTACCGTTCTCACAGTGAGAAACCCTTTCCCAACTCTTACTTTAGTATCATCCCAGTAACTTGTACATTCCTTGTTTGTAGAAACTCATCCAGCTTTTTATTAAACTGTACCAATGAACCTGCCATAACAATGTCCACTGGAAGACAGTTCCATAGCTTTAACCGTTCTCACAGTGACAAACCCTTTCCCAACCCAACTCTACTTTATGTATCATCCCAGTAACTTGTAACATTCCTTGTGTTGAGAAACTCATCCAGTTTTTTATTAAACTGACCAATGAACCTGCCATAAACAATGTCCACTGGAAGACGTTCCATAGCTTTACCGTTCTCACAGTGAGAAAACCCTTCCCAACTCACTTATGTATCAATCCCAGTAACTTGTAACATTCCTTGTTTGTGAGAAACTCATCCAGCTTTATAATTACTGACCAATGACCCTGCCATAACAACGTCCACTGGAAGACAGTTCCATAGCTTTACCGGTTCTCACGTGACAAACCTTTCCCAACTCTACTTAATGTATCAATACCAGTACTTGTAACATCCTTGTTTGTAGAAACTCTCCAGCTTTTATTAACTGACCAATGAACCTGCCATAACAACGTCCACTGGAAGAACAGTTCCATACTTATTTTACCGTTCTCTCCCAGTGACAAAACCCCTTTCCCGACTACTACTTTATGTATCAATACCAGTAACTTGTAACATTCCTTGTTTGAGAAACTCATCCAGCTTTTATTAAACTGACCAATGACTGTCCATAACAAACAAACGTCCACTGGAAGACAGTTTCCCATATTTTACTGTTCCTCCAGTGACAAACCCTTTCCCAACTCTACTTTTATGTATCAATACCAGTAACTGTAACATTCCTTGTTTGTAGAAACTCATCCAGGGCTTTTTATAAACTGACCAATGAACCTGCAATAACCGTCCACTGGAAGACATTCCATAGCTTTAACCAACGTTGCTCACAGTGACAAAAAACCCTTTCCCAATCTACTTATGTATCAATCCGTAACTGGTAACATTTTCCTGTTTGTAGGAACCATCCAGGGCTTTTTATTAAAATGACCAATGAACCTGCCATAACAAACGTCCACTGGAAGAAGTCCCATAGCTTTACCGTTCGCACAGTGACAAACCCTTTTCCCAACTTCTACTTTAAGTATCACCTCCCCGTAACTGTAACATTCTTGTTTAGAAAACTCATCCAGCTTTTTATTAACCTGCCATGAACCTGCCTAACACATCACTGGAAGACAGTTCCATAGTATTTCCTTTTACCACCTCTCGACCGTGACAAACCCTTCCAACTCTACTTTCATTATCAAACCATACTTGTAAATCCTTTTTGTAGAACTCATCCACTGCTTTTTATAAACTGTCCATGATAATGCTGCCATAACAACGGTCCACGCTGGAAGACAGTTCCATAGCGTTTACTCGTTCTTCACAGTAACAACCTTTCCAAACCTCTACGGTTAATCTCAATCCCAGTAACTTTTAACATTCCTCTATTGTAGGAAAGCATCAGCCGCTTTTAGTAAACTGAACAATGAACCTGCCATAACAACGTCCACCTGGAAGACAGTTCATCGACTTTTACCGTTCTCACCGTGACAAACCATTTCCCAACTCTACTTTATGTATCAATACAAGTAATCTGTAACATTCTTGTTTGTAAGAACCCATCCAGCTTTTATTAAACTGACCAATGAACCTGCATACAACGTCCACTGGAAGACAGTGTCACACGACTTTAAAAATTTAACCGTATCCACATGACAAACCCTTTCCCAAAATCTACTTATTGTATCAATAGCCAGGTAACTTTGTACATTCTTGTTGGAGAAACTCCATCCAGATTTTTATTAAACTGACCAAGAACTGCGCATAACAACGTCACATGGAAGACAGTTCCATAGCTTTACCGTTCTCACAGTGACAAACCCTTTTCCCTAATCCTAACTTATGTATCAATACCAATTGAACTTGTACACATTCCTTGTTGTAGAAACATCCAGTCTTTATTAAACGACCAGCTGAAACCTGCATAACAACATCCAACTGGAGACAGTTTCCATAGCTTTAAACCGTCTCACAGTGGACAAACCATTTACACTCTACTTTATGTATCAATATACCAGTAACTTTAACAGTCTTGTTTGTAGATAGAAACTCACCAGCTTTTGTATCAGACTGACAAATGAACCTGCCTAACCACGTCCACTGAAGACCGTTTCCATAGCTTTTAACGTTCTCAGAGTGAAGAGCAAACCCTCACCAAGCGGTCTAGACTTTCTGTCAACCAGGTAACTGTAACATTCCTGTTGTGATAAACTGCATCAAAAAACAGCTTGCTTTATTAACATGACCAACTGAACTGCAATCCAACACGTCCACTGGAAGACAGTTCCATAGCTATCCGTTCTCCAGTGACAACCCTTCCCAACTCTACGTTTATGACCAACTACGCCTAATTGTAACATTCTCGTTGTTGTCAAACTCATCCAGCGTTGTATGTAACGTGACCAAGACTGCCATATACAACGTCCAGGAAGACAGGTTCCATAGCTTTCAACCGTACGCAACAGTGACAAACCCTTTCCCAACTCTACTTTATATATACAATACCAGTAACTGAACATTCCTTGTGTTGTGAAACTCATCCAGCGTTTTTAAAATGACCAATGAACCTGCCATAAACAACGTCCACGGAGACAGTCCTCAGTCGATTTTATTTTTTACTTTTACCGGTCTACGACAGTTGAAAACCCTTTCCCAACTCTACTTTATGTATCAATACCCGTATACTGTGACATTCCTTGTTTTGAATAGAACCCTCCAGCTTTTATTAAACTGACCAAAGCAGAACTCTCCAAGTATAGACAAACGTCCACTGGAAGCACAGTTCCATAGCTTACCGTTCGACAGTGGAAAACCCTTTCCAACTCTACGTGAGGTTATCAATACCAGTAACTTGTAACATTCCTTGTTATGAAGAAATCATCAGCTTTTTATTAAAGACAATGAACCTGCTATAAAACTCCACGGAAGACAAGTTCCATGCTTCATACAACACACCGTTCTCACACAGTGAAAAACCCTTTCCCTCTACTTTATAGGTATCAATACCAGACTGATCCTTTCCTTGTGTTACTGATCCCATATACCAAAAGACTGTATCTCCCCATCATGTTCCTCCTCCCTCTGTGTGCCTTGAGAGCTGTTCTCTCAGATTTTTCGGAAAGCCATCCTCAAGGACACCTAATGTTGTTATGACTGCATCTCTTGTTCCAGGGGAGATTACCAAACCACAGGTGTCCCATCCCCAACTGGACCCATAAACAACCCTCTTTTTATATTATAAAGCAAGAGAGTAAATTTAAATTATCAATAAATATTCTGGCAACCGTGCTTTTCACAGAACATGGGCATGAGCAAAGGAGGAATGACTCAATGGCTGAATAGATATTTGGGCATTTCTCACATCCCTCCCTCCTGCACAGTTCCCTCTGTCCGGCTTCGCTGTTTTGGCGGCATTGGCTGCTCTTGGCACTGATCTGCTCCGCCCAGGCCACATCGAAGTATTTTGTGGGGGGAAAAATTCACAAGCGCCACCTCGTTGCACTGGAGATCTTTGTGGTATCCGGAGTCCCTCGCTCGGTTTTGTGGCATGTGCAACTCATTCTTCATACGCCTCCGTCATTACTGCTCCCACTTAGTCAGTGGAGAGACGTTAAAATAGATAGATAGATAGATAGATAGATAGATAGATAGATAGACAGAGAGAAAGATAGATAGATAGATAGATAGATATAGATAGAGATAGAGATAGATAGATAGATAGATAGATAGATAGATAGATAGATAGATAGATAGATAGTGATAGATAGATAGATAGATAGATAGATAGATAGATAGATAGATATGATTATCCAATGGAAGCTTTAACCTGGTGAAGGTCGGGAGGGTCAACCCAGATGGTGGCCAGGAGACAAGATGTTCTCAATATCAGCTCCATAAGGTGGAACCAGAGGTTCTCCCAGGTCAGTCCCACCAACTGCCAATCACATATATGCAGTTCCCAGGTCACAAATCAAGTCAAAGACACAGCTCTATAACCTCCCACTCAATTCAATGAAACTGAGAAAAGAGAAGTTAGTTTTTGAGTGGAAATTCCCTTTATTAATTTAGCAATTCATTAAAAATGGTTGTTAATGAAAAAACGTGTCGTACAATCAGTACACGGAAAATGGAATCATTTATTATCCAGAAAACTCACTAGTAACATGAATATAACGTTCAATAGCAGCTAATACTCCTCATACTATCCTATAGTATATCATCCTATACCATATATAGTATATACAGCCCTCTCAATCAGTTTATAAGGCAGTTCTTTCCCTGTGTTTTACTATCTCAGTAACTTTGTGTCCCATCAGGATTCCCCCCTCTGTGTGCAGTGATATCGTCCATTGGGGTTCTGGAAAGTCACCCACAAGGACAATCCTGTCTGCTGTTATGACTGCATCCCTTGTTCCCAGGGGGACATAACCAATATCACAGGTTTGTTCCAATTAAACGTTCTTCTGCTGACAATGCAGATCAAGGCCCTTTATACTGTATAAGAGGCTGATTGTATTGTAATATGTAGGCACAAAATACAAATACATTAATGGGCCTAACCTTCAGGTGATGAAAGGTTTCTTTACAGTGAGAACGGTGACACTGTGGAACTGTCTTCCAGCAGATGTGGTAATGGCAAGTCATATAAATAGCTTTAAAAAAAGCGGATACCTGGATAAAGTTTTCTAAAACTAAAAAAATATTTGAGAATTACTGCGTTATTAATACATATACTGTAGTTTTGGTTGGTACAGGGATACTATATTAATTGAGAATTACTGGTATTAATACCATATACTGTAGAGTTCTGGTTGGTACAGGGATCTATATAATATTGAGAATACTGGTATTAATACATTACCTGTAGTTCTGGTTGGTACAGGGATACTATAATATTTGAGAATTACTGGTTTAATACATAATTGTAGTTCTAGTTGGTACAGGGATAGATATAATATTGAGAATTACATGGTATTAACTCATATACGTAGTTCTGTGGTACAGGGATACTATATAATATTGAGAATTACTGGTATTATACATATATTGTAGTTCTAGTTGGCTACAGGGATACTATATAATGATTGAGAATTATGCGTATTAATACATATACGTGTCTAGTGGTTGGTACAGGGATCTATATATATTAGAATTACTGGTATTAATACATATATTGTAGTTCTAGTTGGTTACAGAGGATACTATATAATATTGGAAATTAACTGGTTTAATACATATACTGTAGTTTGGTTGGTACGGGAATACTATTAATATTGAGAATTACTGGTATTAATACATATACTGTAGTTCTGGTTGGTATGCGGATACTAGTAATATTGAGAATAACTGGTATTAATAATATACTGTAGTTCTGGTTTGTACAGGAGATACTATATAAGATTGAGATATACTGGTATTAATACATATACTGTAGTTGTTGGTAAGGGATAATAATATTGAGATAACTTGGTTAATACATATACTGTAGTTATGGTGGTACAGGGATATATAATATGAGATTATGTATTAATACATATGTAGTTCTGGTTGGTACGGGATACTATATAATATTGAGAATTACTGGTATAATACATATACTGTAGGTTCTGGTTGGTATGGGGAACTAATAATATTGAGAATAAATCGGTATTAATACATATACTGTAGTTCTGGTGTGGTACAGGAATACTATCAATATTGAGAATTACTGGTATTAATACATATACTGTAGTTCTGGTTAGTTACAGGGAATATATAATATTGAGAATTACTGGTTTAACTTTAATAAATATACTTGTAGTTCTGGTTGACAGAGGATAATTATAAATATTGAGAATACTGGTATTAATACATATACTGTAGTTCTGGTTGGTACAGAGAACTATATATATTGAGAATTACTGGTATTAATACCATATACTGTAGTTCTGGTTGGTACAGGCGAACTATAATAATATTGAGAATTACTGGTATTAATTACATATACTGTAGTTCTAGTTGTACGGGGGATACTTATAATATTGAGAATTACTGGTATTAATAATATACTGTAGTTTCTGGTTGGTACAGGATTACTATATAATATTGAGAATTACCGGTATTTAATATACGCTATGTCTGGTTGGTACGGGATACTATATAATATTAGAATTACTGGTATTATAACATATACTGTAGTTCTGGTTGGTACGTGGATATTATATATATGAGAATTACTGGTATTAATACATTATTACTTGTATTTCTGGTTGGTACGGCGGGGATGACTATATAATATTGAGAAATTACTGGTATTATTACATTTACTGTAGTTCATGGTTTGGTACGGGGCGATTACTATATAATATTGAGAATTACTGGTATTAATACATATACTGTGTATAGTTGGTACAGGGTACTATATAATTTGAGAATTACTGGTATTATACATATATGTAGTTTTGTCGGCGGCTGGGGGATACAATAATATGAGGAATACTGGTATTAATACATATAATGGTTGTGGTACAGGGATTACTTATATATGAAATTACTGGTATTAAAGGATAACTACAGTCAAAAAACAAATAAAGTTTAAATAGAAGCTGTATCCCTAACTAACCTTTTTCTGTGTTTTTTTTTTTTAGGTCTCTCCAGAGTTTTACTGTGCCCTGGCCATCTTGGATACTGTGAGCTGTTCAAGGTAAGCTCCACCCCCTGAGACGTCCTGGACCTCGTTTCTGCCTGTTCCAAATATGCAGTGTCAGTTCCCTCCATGCGAGTTTGCGCCACCCGTGCGCCCCACAGTATCCAAGATGGCCAGCCACATACAAGGGCACAGTAAAACTCTGGAGAGACCTAAAAAAAAAACGCAGAAAAAGGTTAGTTAGGGATACAGCTTCTATTTAAACTTTATTTGTTTTTTGACTGTAGTTATCTTATAACATTTACTGTAGTTCTGGGTGATCATGGGATACTTTTATATTGAGTCAGGTTGTTTGGAATTGATTGGACATATTGTCTTTATACAACCTCCAATCTATGGTACTATGTAACTGTTATACAGACATTATGGGTAGGGTATAAAGGTTGGACTAGATGGACGTATGTCTTATACAGACATCCAATTACTATTGGTACTATGTAACTGGTATTACCGACATTATGGTAGGGTATAAAGGTTGGACTAGATGGACGTATGTCTTGAACAACCTCCAATACTATGTTACTATGTTACTGGTATACAGACATTATGGGATGGGTATATAAGGTGGGACTGATGGACGTATGTCTTATTACAACCTCCAATACTATGTTTACTATGTAACTGTTATACAGACAGATATGGGTAGGGTATAAAGGTTGGACTAGATGGACGTATGTCTTTATGCAACCTCCAATACTATGTTTACTATGTAACTGTTTTACAGACATTATGGGTGGTGTAGGGTATAAAGGTTGGACTAGATGGACGTATGTCTTTATACAACCTCCAATACTATGGTAGTTTAAAGTTATACAGACATTATGGGTAGGGTATAAAGGTTGCACTAGATGGAAGTGTTGTCTTATACAACCTCCAATACTGTTACTCTGTAACTGTTACAGACATTATGGGAGGTATAAAGTTGGACTTGTGGACTAGATGGACGTGTGTCTTTATATAACCTCAATACTATGTTACTATGTAACTGTTTACAGGACATTATGGGGTAGGGGATAAAGGTTGGACTAGGCGGACGTATGCTTTATATAACCTCCAATACTATGTACTATGTAACTGTTATACAGACATTATGGGTTAGGGTATAAGGTTGGACTAGATGGAAATGTTTCTTTATATAACCTCGAATACTGTGGTTAATGTAACTGTTACAGACATTATGGGGTAGGGTATAAAGTTGACTAGATGCGAGTATGGCTTTAACAACCTCCAATACTATGTTACTATGTTCTGTTATACAGACATTATGGGTAGGTGGGATAAAGGTTGGACTAAGAGGACGATATGTTTTATACAACCTCCATACTATGTTACTATGAACTGTTATACAGCCATTAGGGGTAGAGTATAAAGGTTGGATAGATGGACGTGTGTTCCTATATAACCTCCAATCCAGTTACTGTAACTGTTATACAGACATTATGGGTAGGGTACTAAAAGGTTGGACTAGACGGAAGTAGTCTTTATATAACTCCATACTATGTTACTATAACTGTTATACAGACAATGGGTAGGGTATAAAGTTGGACTAGATGGACCTGTTTCTATATAACCTCGAATACTGTGTTACTATGTAACTGTTTATACAGACATTATGGGTAGGGTTAAAGGTTGGACTAGATGGCTGTATGTCTTATACAACCTCCAATACTAGTTACATGTAACTGTTTCAGACATTATGGGTAGGTATAAAGGTTGGACTAGATGGACGTATGTCTTTATACAACCTCCCAATACTATGTTACTATGTAACTGGTATTACAGGACATTATGGGTAGGGTATAAAGGTTGGACTAGATGGACGTATGTCTTTATTCAACCTCCAATACTATGTTACTATGTAACTGTTATACAGACATTATGGGTAGGGTATAAAGGTTGGACTAGATGGACGTGTGTCTTTATATAACCTTGAATACTGTGTTACTAGTAACTGTTTATACAGACATTATGGGTATGGGTATAAAGGTTTGGACTAGATGGACGTATGTCTATAAAACCTCCAATACTATGTTACTATGTAACTGTTATACAAACATATGGGTAGGGGATAAAGGTTGGTCTAGATGGAGGTATGTCTTTATACAACCTCCATCTATGTTACTATGTAATGCTATACAGGACATATGGGTAGGGTAAAAGGTTGGACTAGATGGACGTTATGTCTTTATTCACCTCCAATACTGTGTACTGATGTAACTGTTAACAGACATTATGGGTAGGGTATAAAGGTTGGACTGAGGACGTAGTCTTTATACACCTCCAATACTATGTTACTATGTAACTGTTATACAGACATATGAGTAGGGTATAAAGGGGTGGACTAGATGGACCTATGTTTATCAACCTCCAATACTATGTACTATGTAACTGTTAACAGCCATTATGGGTAGGGTATAAGGTTTGGACAGATGGACGTATGTGTTATACAACATCCCATACGATGTTACATAGTAACTGTTATACAGACATTAGGGTAGGGATACAGGTTGGACTAGATAGATGTTTGTCTTTATACAACCTCCAATACTATGTTATTATGTAACGGTTTTTATACAGACATTATGGTAGGGTATAAAGGTTGGACTAGATGGACGTATGTCTTATACAACCTCCAATACTATGTTATTATGTAACGGTATAACAACATTATGGGTAGGGTATAAAGATTGGACTAGATGTACGTATGTCTTTATACAACCTCCAATACTATTTTACTATGTAACTGGTATACAGACATCATGGGTAGGGTTATAAAGGTTGGACTAGATGAACGGTCTTATACAACCTCCAATACTATGTTAATAGTAACTGTTTTTATACAGACATTAGGGTGGGATAAAGGTGGATAGATGGGACGTATGTCTTATACAACATCCAATACTATGTTACTATGTAACTGTTTTACAGACATTTTGGGTAGGGCATAAAGGTTGGACTAGATAGATGTATGTCTTTATACAACCTCCAAACTATGTTACTATGTAACTGTTATACCGACATTATGGGTAGGGCAAAGGGTGGACTAGATGAACATGTCTTTATACAACATCCAATACTATGTTACTATGTAACTGTTTACAGACATTATGGGTAGGGAATAAGGTTGGAATAGATGAACGTATGTCTTTATAAACCTCCAATACTATGTTACTATGTAACGGTTTACCGACATTATGGGTAGGGTATGAAGATTGGACTAGATGGACGTATGTTCATACAACCTCCAATACTATGTTATTATGTAACTGTTATACAGACATATGGGTAGGGTATAAAGATTGGACTAGATGGACGTATGCCTTTAAACAACCCAATTCTATGGTACTATGTAACTGTTATACAGAAATTATGGGTAGGGTATAAAGGTTGGATAGACGGAGTGTATGTCTTTATATAACCTCCAATACATGTTACTATGTAACTGTTATACGACATTATGGGGTAGGGTATAAAGGGTTGGACTAGATGGAGTGTGTCTTTATAAACCTGAATACTGTGTTACTATGTAACCTGTTATACAGAAATTATGGGTAGGGTATAAAGGTTGGACTTAGATGGACGTATGTTTATACAACCTCCAATACTATGTTCCTATGTAATGTTATACAGACATTTGGGTAGGGTATAAAGTTGGACTAGATGGACGTATGTCTTTCTACAACATCCAATACTATGTTACTAGTAAAGTATAACAGACATATGGGTTAGGGTATAAAGGTTGGACTAGATGGACGTATGTCTTGATACAACCTCCAATACTATGTACTATGCAACTGTTAGACAGACATTATGGGTAGGTATAAAGGTGGACTAGATAGACGTATGTCTTATACAACCTCCAATACTATGTTATATGTAACTGTTTATACAGGACATTATGGGTAGGGATAAAGGTTGGACTAGATGGAGTAGTCTTTATACAACATCCATAACTATGTACTATGTAACTGTTATACAGACATTATGGGTAGGGTATAAAGGGTGGACTAGATGGACGTATGTCTTTATACAACCTCCAAACTATGTTAAATGCAACTGTTAGACAGACATTATGGGTTGGGTATAAAGGTTGGACTAGATAGGGAACGTAGTCTTATACAACTCCATACTATGTTACTATGTAAAACTGATACAGACATTATGGGTAGGGCAAAAGGTTGGACTAGAAGATGTATGTCTTATACAAACCTCAATACTATGTACTATGTAACTGTTATACACGACTTAGGGTTTAGGGGGGCATAAAGGTTGGGACTAGATGAAAGTATGTCTTTATACAACATCCAATACTATGTTACTTGTAACTGTTATACAGGACATTATGGGTAGGGCATAAACGGTTGGACTAGATGAACGTATGTCTTATTACAACCTCCAATACTATGTTACTATGTAACGGTTATACAGACATTATGGGTGGTATGAGATTGGACTAGATGGACGTATGTCTTCATAACACCTCCATACTATGTTATTATGTAACTGTTATACAGACATATGGGTAGGGTATAAAGATTGGACTAGATGGACGTATGCCTTTTACAACCTCAATTCTATGGTATATGGAACTGTTATACAGACATTAGGGGTAGGGTATAAAGGTTGGACTAGACGGATGTATGTTCTTTAATAACCTCCAATACTACTGTTACTTGTAACTGTTTTACAGACATTAGGGTAGGGTATAAAGGTGGACTAGATGGACGTGTTGGTCTTTATATAACCTCGAACTGTGTTACTATGTAACTGTTATACAGACATTATGGGTAGGGTATAAAGGTTGAGACTCGATGGACGTATTTTCTTTAACACCTCCAAATACATGTTACTATGTAACTGTTATACAGACATTATGGGTAGGGTATAAAGGTTGGACTAGATGGACGTATGTTTTATACAATCCAATACTATGTTACTATGTAACTGTTATACAGACATTGGGTAGGGTATAAAGGTGGACTAGATGGACGTAGTCTTTATACAACCTACAAACTATGTTACTATGCAACTGTTAGACGACATTATGGGAGTGGTATAAAGGTTGGACTAGATAGACGTATGTCTTTATACAACCTCCAATACATGTTACTATGTAACTGTTATACAGACATTATGGGTTAGGGTATAAGGTTGGACTAGATGGACGTATGTCTTTATACAACATCCCATACATGTTATATGTAACTGTTATACAGCCATATGGGTAGGGTATAAAGGTTGGACTAGATGGACGTATGTCTTTATACAACCTCCAATACTATGTACTATGCACTGTTAGACAGACCTTATGGGTAGGGTATAAGGTGGACTAGTAGACGTATGTCTTTATACAACCTCCAATACTATGTTACTATGTAACTGTTATACAGACATATGGGTAGGGTAATAAAGGTTGGACAGATGGACGTCTGTCTTTATACAACCTCCATTACTATGTTACTAGTAACTGTTATACAGACATATGGGTAGGGTTATAAAGGTTGGACTAGATGGATGTATGTCTTATACAAACCTCCAATACTATGGACTATGTAACGGTTATACAGAATTATGGGTAGGGGATCAAGGTTGGACTAGATGGACGTATGTCTTTATACAACCTCCAATACTATGTACTATGTAACGTTATACAGACATATGGGTAGGGTATAAGGTTGGAATAGATGAGTCTGTGTCGTTATACAACCTCAATACTAGTTACTATGTAACTGTTATACAGACATTAGGGTAGGGTATAAGGTGGACTAGATGGACGTATGTCTTTATTAACAACTCCAATACTATGTTACTATGTAACTGTTATAAAGACATTATGGGTAGGGCATAAAGGTTGGACTAGACGGACGTCTGTCTTATTACAACTCCCAATAATATGTTACATGTAAACGTTATACAGACATTACGGGTAGGGTATAAAGGTGGGACTAGTGGACGTATGTCTATAAACCTCCAATACTATGTTACTATGAACTGTTATACCGACATTATTGGTAGGGTATAAAGGTTTGGACTAGATGGACGTATGTTTTAGTACAACCCCCAATACTTGTTACTATATTAACTGTTATACAGACATACGGGTTTAGGGTATAAAGGTTGAATAGAGGACGTTCTGTCTATACAACCTCCAATACTATGTTTAACTATAGAATGTTAGACAGACATATGGGTAGGGTATAAAGGTTGGACTAGATGGACTATGTCTTTATACAACCTCCAATACTATGTTACTATGTAAATGTTATACAACATTATGGGTAGGGTATAAAGGTTGACTAGATGGACGATGTCTTTATACAAACCTCCAATATATGTTACTATGTAACTGTTATACAGACATTATGGGTAGGGTATAAAGGTTGGACTAGACGGACGTATGTCTTATACAACCTCCATAATATGTTACTGGTAACTGTTATACAGAATTATGGGTAGGGTATAAAGGTTTGGACTAGATGGACGTTATGTCTTTATACAACCTCCAATACTATGTACTATGTACCGTATATACGACAAGTATGGGTAGGTTTATAAGGAGGTGGACTAGATGGACGTTATGTTTTATACAAACCTCCAATACTATGTTACTATGTAACTGTTTATACAGACATTATGGGTAGGTATAAAGGTTGGAATAGATGGACGTCTGTCTTTATAACAACCCAACAATATTGTTACTATGTAACTGTTATACGACATTATGGTAGGGTTATAAAGGTTGGACTAGATGGACGTATGTCTTTATACAACCTCCAATACTATGTTACTATGAACGGTTATACAGACATTATGGTAGGGTATAAAGGTTGGGCTAGATGGACGTAGGTCTTTATACAACCTCCAATACTATGTACTAGATAACTGTTATACAGACATTATGGGTAGGGTATAAGGTTGGACTAGATGGACTCTGTCTTTATCAACCTCCAATACTATGTTACTATGTAACTGTTATACAGACATTATGGGTAGGGTATAAAGGTTGGACTAGATGGACGGATGTCTTTATACACTTCTCTACAATTCCTACATATAATCATCAATATCAAGCAAAATAACAGTTGGCAACAAATAGAGAGAGTATTTAAATCCCAGAATTACTCGTTCTGAAGGTTCTTACTTATTGCGAGACCATAGGAGCTCTGGGGACCTCAAAGTATATTTCAGAAGCAATGGGGACAACGTAACAAATGGCATTATTGATGGTATTTCCTTACAATCATGTTAATGTTTTTAAACATCACATTAATTAATAATGTTGTTTTTACCTTTTAGATGCAGCTAAATGTGTTAAATGTCCCACTGACCACTGGTCCAATGAAGGTCGGGACACCTGTGTTCCAAAAGTCATTGAATTCCTCTCATATGAGGAACCACTAGGATAGTCTGACCCATCATGGTGATTGTCCTCTCCTCCTAACATCCACCATCCTCTTCCTTTCATTAAAAATATAGGAAACCCCCATAATTAAAGCTACAAACAGGGAGAAGATACATCCTACTGGGGTCCCTAACCCTCTGCTTCCTTGCTGCTTGTTGTTCATTGGTCGGCCAGCCACTGTTACCTGCCCTCTGCGCCAGATCTTTTTATTGCCGTCTTCTCATCAGTGTATCCTCAGTCTGGCTAAGGACTATCATGGTCATTCTGGCATTCAGGGCCACCAATCGAGCAGTCCCTTAAGGAATGGTAGGACCCAGATCCCTCGAACGTGGTGGACTTTGCTCAGTTGGTTTCAGGTTTGGAATGTGTTGTTATGGTTTCATCTCTCTCTCCTTTCCCACAACTGAAATGGAGATTGAGAAACAGAAAATGATATTGAATGCCATGAAGGACAAACCCTTTCTTTATGTAACATTGGGGTTCATGGGCTTCCTAGCGATAGTGAGTTTCTGGTTGCTTTCCTAGCGAGGAACCTTCCTGGTACCTACAACGAGGCCAAACTGATCACCTTCAGCCTTTCTGTTTTTCTGCAGTGTGTGGGTCCCTTCTCCCGGCCTATCTGAGCACAAGGGGAAATACACTGTAGCTGACAGATATTCTCCATTCTGGCCTCCAGCTCAGGGCTTTATCATTGTTTTTATCCCAAATGCTACATCATACTACTGTAGACCGAACTGAACACAAGAGAGACTTTAACTGGTAGATCAAAAATAAGTAAATAAATTCCTTGTACGTGTGAACCATGAACAGGGCCATCCAGCATTCATTAAGCCCATTGGCACAATTTTAAAGGTGTTTAACGATCGTTAATATACAATCGTTATCCAAATTAACGATAATAGTAAATTACCGATATCGAATCGACATCTACGATTAACGCAATTTACAATCCCATAGAATACCTTGTTGTAGTAGTTTGTACCACAAGGTAATCTACAATCGAACGTTGTGTATTACACGCTGGTATACTAGTAATGTGTGGTGTAGCTAGATTCCATAAGTGGTGTTTTAACATGGGCCCATTGTTTCTCACCTAATTCCACTTCATAAAATGTTATATGATCACAGTGGTAGTTAAAAATCTGGACCAGTGTATACTGTCCATTGACAGAGAATATAGCACCATACCAGAAGGTGTCAGATGGAAATAAAATGTCATATGCCAATAATAGACATTTTATTCTGTATATAGAGAGGTTAAATATATTTCTAACTTTTATTCTAAAGCACTGGTAATCCTCTATAGAAAAAAACATTAAGTTTTGAAATCTTTTTTTAAAAAACTAACATCCTCTAATACTTGTAATAGTATCTACAATGTGTTCCTTATGTTCGTCCCTTCTAGATTACTGTAACATTTAGCCAACTGACCTTCCCATCTCTCAGCTCTCCCTCTTCAGTCCTTCAGTCCTGCAGCACATATCATCTTTACTGTGTGTGTAGCTTTACGTAGTCAACCAATTGTCCTACTGGCTGCCATTTCACTCAGTTATCGCACCGCCATTTTCGGTACAAATTGCACCATTATTAATACATATACAAAACAATAATAATCCAAAGATAAGTTCATAAAAATAATAATAAACAACAACAGCCACCTGTATAAAGACAATAAACACAATAAGAAAGTTGTGTTTTGTATCTACGTGGACCTTAGGTGGCGCTTTGTTACCCTCAAGGGTGTCCCACCCAGCCCACTTTGTTGTAACAGTCCGAAAGGATGGTGGAGCGTCCATTATAAGGAATAAGCTGAACCTTTTCAATAGTTAGGAAGCTTTTTCCCTCTGTTATTGTTAATATGGTATTTAGACTTACGAAGGTTTGTTCTTAAAATGGACTCCGCAACAATTATAAAAGATTAGAGATGCTTCTCATACAGACCCGTTCGTAGAGACAGAGACGAGACAGAGACGAGACAGAGACGAGACACAGAGACGAGACAGGAGGAGCACAGAGAGAGACGAGAGAGAGAGACAGAGACGAGACAAGACAGAGACAGAGACGAGCGAGACTGCAGACCGAGACAGAGACAGAAGAGAGAGACAGAGACGACAGAGACGAGACAGAACGAGACAGGACGAGACAGAGACGAGACAGAGCGAGACGAGAGACGAGAGAGACGAGCAGAGACGAGACAGAGAGGACAAGAGAGACAGAGACGAGACACATATTTCCTAACAAACTGAGGATGCCTTCCAAAAAAATGTATTACTATACTCACCCAACAGGACACTTGATTAATTAGACAAAACTGAAATAGACCTAAAGATCTGGAGGAATCATGTTAATGTACCAGAATCTTATATGCAGATCTGTCAAACCGCTCACATCCAGCAACAAAGGGGCCCCCAGGTCTTTTTATCCCTGCTACGGACAAAGATTCAAATATAGATGGGGTTCCCTTATCCCTGATGGCTTGGAATGACGGTCGATGTGCCACCCTACAAGACTCTGATACTCTCACATGAATACTAAACAAACCAACCTCTCGGATTCTCTCTCCTCAATGGGATTTCTCATCAAAATAATCCCAGAATTCTTAATACCCATGGCACAAGGCAAAATCAACCCCACCAGATAATAGGTTATTTAGTGTAAACTGGAAAAACCCTCCTGCTAATGAAACAGTATCAATCTCTCATGGCCCTGGAAGTGTTATGGAACATTAATGATAATACCCATTAATGTTATATAGCTAGAGCTACATGGGGATTGAGTTAGACCTATAGACTCTCAGGGTCTTACCTCCAAGGGTACATTCAAATGATTGAGTATATTCAATAATTTCAAAAATCAAATTCCCGAAATTTGCTAATTTTCCAATATTTAATTTAGAATTTTGCGATTATTGAAAATGCAGAAAAAAGTTCCACAATCCAAAGAATCCAAGATCCGAGAGTTCCGTCATACTTGGAGTCTTACTATCATGTTGTGTTATATGTCCTACCCTATTGCTTCTCCATCATCACCCTTCAATTATAGCCTAAATCCCAAGGACGAAAGTCAGAGCAGAGAATGTAATTATGTGATGGCAAGTCTGTGTAAATAACCATCACATTTATTATGTTTTCATTGTGTGGGGCTTGAACACTCCGGGGATTGGGGACAGAAAACAACCTTACAAATACACACAAAATATATATAAACCCTCGTTTTACATTGTTAGGAACATAATTCAACAATCACGGCAGTGGCCGGAGGACCGATGAGGAGGAACAGAAATATCTTTTCCCCATGAAAGTAAATGATCAGAGTTTAGACAAAGTCATTAAATCTCCATTTTCATCTCGGAAATTAAGAATTACACCATTACATCTAATTGGGGCTAGAACGTGGATGAACAGAAATCACTGTGGATCAGCTGGGTATGTGATATACTTAAGGGGCCCTGACATCAGCATGAACATGCCCAAAATATATAGTAAACTTGTGGACACATTATAATATATAAATATAATAGTCACACATGGACACATTATAAATATAATTAATAGTTACACATGGAAAATTAGTAAACTATAAATATATAGCACACATGGACACATTATAAATATAAATATAATAGTCACACATGGACACCTTATAATATATAAATAACAATAGTCACCACATGGACACATTATAATATATAATATAAAGTACCACATGGACACATTATAATATATAAATATAATAGTCACACCGTGGACACCATATAACTCTTATATAATATATGTGTAGATTGATCCAGCTGTTAACAGAGGAAGATCCTATATCTAAGTCCTGTATATTTACACTGTGTTAAGAACAATATCTCCCACTGATAAGATTATTTATGTGTCATAGCACTTGCATTGAGTTCCGAGGGCTAGCAATGAGGTGGGGGACATATAGTATTATATAGGAAGGTGTAAGTTTGTGGTAATTATCACTATTACCATCTAAACTGACCATAAAAATATGTAATAAAAGTATAGTACTCACTATATTAGCTACGACCAACTGGAAGGTTTAGCCACACTCCTGACATGCTAAAACCTGCATGTTGTTAGACCAATTAAAACTACGGTTTCGTATACACCCAATATGGGAGCCGTATTCATCAAAAAGGGACTATATTCTAGACAGGAATAATGACAATGATACACCAGCTGGACTTGACCCCCCTCTATACAATAGAGGTGTCGTTCTTATTTCTATGACTGTCTGTCTCTATCCTCCAACACATACAGTAATCTAAGTTCACTCCATACTATGTCCCATATAGTACAGAGGGGCAAATAATAATGTTGGTGTTGTGGCACTATAACCAAGATACCAATTCAGCGATACAAACACAAGTTTAAATAAACCTCAGGGGTACAATCAGCAGTACAGTAACCAGTGATTCCCTAATAAATACAGCATTACACAGCATTGTCCATTCCCCCTACCAAACCCCACCCCACACACAGACACACACACAAACACACCACAACGCAAGAGTTCACTATTTATAAGTAAATATAACATTTGGAGATTGGGCTCTGGGTAAATAAGGCGCTTGATATTGGTAACTGTAATAAAAAGTCTCAGTCCAGTTCAATAATAAAAATACAACCTGAAATAATAATATGCAGTAATATTTATAGAGACTGTACAACATACCCACTAAATAGCCTCTAACCACACAAAAATCTCACACAACTCTAAATTCTCTGACCACACTGTCCATAAAATACTTTGGTAATGATGTATTATACTTAATGTCTCATACATGTGCAGAAAGTGCCAAGTGCATATTAATGTATTACAAGAAAGACCATTCAGTAAGACAAATAAAGTTAAATAGTATCATCCGGTTTCCACAGCCCAAGATAATCGTTTATCGTATTCATAACAAATGTCAGAAAAGTCAAACAAACACAATGGTTTTAAGGGAATACTGTCCCATTACACAAATGCCAAAGATCCAAAGTACTGCACCATAATGGTATATCTTTTATGGTGTTCTTAATGTCCCTGATTTAAAACGTGCACAGTACAAAACTCAGTGAAATCTATTTCTACACTAGCAGATTTGTTGATTTTGAAAAAATCTTACCTTTTGAAAAATCAGCAAGTGGACCCATTAAAGTCCATGGGGTTTTAAAAAAAAAAACACTTAAATAAAGGTATAAATAGCGACGGTTAATAATTGTAAAGGCCAGGGTCCTGGGAACACGTACCACCTCAAAAAAAAAAAAACCACCGTCCATTACTGGAACTAATATGTGTGCCATGTTTGGCAGGAAAACACAAGTGTACATAATACCGTCCAGTTATGGTGCCCATCACGTTAGTGAACATTGTCTCCTGATATTTCTAGGAATATTAGTAAAATTGCCAAGTAACATTCTGACTTCTCATCCACAAACCCCTTTAATAAAACCAACAAGTGTTGAACAAGGTATAAATTACGGGACTATCCAATATAGAAACCAGGATTTGATTATTAGCTGTTTCTGAATTTCTTGATCCTTCTCTTTTTTGTTTCTTGTTTGTACTAACCGTGACATTGTTTTTTATTAGAGTGTTTATATATGTAGTTATAATGATGTGTATTTATAGTCGTAAATGAGTTCAGATTTTCTGGTAGACAGTTAATACGTTTTTCATAAACAGGTCCCTATTAAGTTCATGATTATGGGGGAAACCAGTATGGAGTATCTGTGACCATAAGATGGTGGACTATAGGCTTATACACAAGGAAAATACAAATTGTTATTACCGTCCAATCGCAGAGTAAGGCTGCTCCCCATAACAGTCGATCAGAAAAAGTCTGTTGATTGATGATTTGTGTCGAAAGCTCTTCTAATATTTTCATGTTTTAGATTTCAGGGACATTAGAATAACATCAATATTCATTCTAAACGTATCTAGGGATTCTTATTGCCATGTTGTAGTCATAACAGAAAACATGGATCAAATCTCTAATCAATATTGTGTTTTGGCAGCAGAAACATCTGTCCAGATCCCATCCCTGAAAGGGTTCCTCGAAAACCACCCATTGAGAAGATTCCTCCAGTTCTCTTTTTCTCTCCATCCTGTTAAATGGCATTTCCCATCCTGAGTTGCAGGCCTGAAAAGTGGGAGATGGAATCATTTTCCACCAGCCTGGAATGTTCTATTGGATAATCTTTATGGTCACTGGATATGAATTTCCCACTAACTAACTTTCGGGAACCCACCCCAACCTCCAATACTGCAAGGGTAAGTGTGTAGTAGAAAATTTAATCCTGTAGGACTTGGGTGATAACCTGTGGATACATGGAGTTTGATGGACGGATGTCTTTATAAAACCTCCAATACTTGTGTACTATGTAAACTGTTATACAGACATTATGGGTAGGGTATAAAGGTTGGACTAGATGGACGTATTGTCTTATACAACCCCAATACTATGTTATCTGTAACTGTTTTAACAGACATTATGGGTAGGGTATAAAGGTTTGGACTAGATGGACGTATGTCTTTATACAACCTCCATAATCATGTTACTATGAAACTGTTATACAGACATTATGGGTAGGGTATAAAGGTGGACTAGATGGACGTATGTCTTTATACAACCTCCAATATATGTTACTATGTAACTGTTATACAGACATTATGGGTATGGTATAAAGGGTGGACTAGGATGGACGTATGTCTTTATCAAACCTCCAAACTATGTTACTATGTAACTGTTATACAGACATTATGGGTAGGGTATAAAGGTGGACGAGATGGACGTATGTCTTATACAACCTTCCAATACTATGTACTTGTAACTGGATACAGGACATTATGGGTAGGTATAAGGTTGACTAGATGGACGTATGTCTTTATACAACCTCCAATACTATGTTACTAGGTAACTGTTATACGACATTATGGGTAGGGTATAAAGGTGGACTAGATGGACGTAGTCTTTATACAACCTCCAATACTATGTTACTATGTAACTGTTATTCGGACATTATGGGTATAGGGTATAAGTGTGGACTAGACGAGTATGTATTTATACAACCTCCAATACTATGTTACTAGAACATGTTATACAGACATATGGGTAGGGTATAAAGGTTGGACTAGATGGACGATGTCTTTATACAACCTCCAATACTATGTTACTATGTAACTGTTATACAGACATTATGGGTAAGGAATAAAGGTTGGGACTAGATGGACGTATGTCTTTATACAACCTCCAATACTATGTTACTGTGTAAACTGTATACCAGACATTATGGGTAGGGTATTAAAGGTTGGATAGAGGAAGTATGTCTTAGACAAACCTCAATACTATGTTACTTGTAACTGTTATACAGACATTATGGTAGGTAAAAGGGGGGACTAGATGGACGTATGTCTTTATACAACCTCAATACTATGTTTACATGTAACTGTTACATACATTATGGAGGGTATTTATAAAGGTTGGACTAGATGACGATAATGTCTTTATACAACCTCCAATGCTATGTTACTATGTAACTGTTATATACAACATTTGGGATAGGGTATAAGGTTGGTGACTAGAGGATTCTAAAGTCCAGTTACTATTGTTATATAAAGTGTCCAAATTACCCCGTGGTGAGATTTTCACTAGAGTGGAGAAGGTGAAGAACTTAAGTCTATATACATGTCACTAGATACATATACAGACGACAAGAACCCTATTAAACATAATAATTCATTCCATGTACAATCTGCCCAAGAGTTCAGTGCTCTTGGTAAACAACACGTTTAATTTCTATATATATTATGATATATTTATATGATGAAACCTTGGTAAGTTTATTTGTTCTAATTAGATTTGGTTGAACCCCTGAAAATCGTTTCGTGATTGCAGTCCCAGATCTCGAAAAATGTTTCCCCCCCCCCCCAAATGGGAGGTAAAAATCTGGGAGTTTTGCCTTTAGAGGTGTAATATCTAATGGTAACTTACTGTAAAGGCGTCATGAACTGGGAAATTGTCAGGGAACACTTACAGCTCGAATCTTACAAAAACACCCGTCCAGTACGCAAAACGTCTCTGCAGCCTCTCATTTCCGTGAATTCCAAAGAAATCTGGTTCGAACTGGGTTTCAGGTTCCTGTCTGCCTCTAATTCGATATAAGGAGGTGTATGGGCCAATAAACCATTTGGGTGGGATGCAGGAGAGAAAAACATCCATAACATGAATGTGTCGAAAGGTCAGAATAGAGATATAGGCCATGTTCGTTGAACACTCGGTATCACAATTATGGCTAGATAAATGGGTGTTTTTATCGGTTACCGATATCATGGGAAGTGATTTGCTACCTCTTTACTAATAGGGGCCCCAAAGTTAGAGATGTCCGACTTCGCAAAATCCGGTCCGCTCAGGATCCGCAAACTTTCTCGAAAAAATTCGAACACATTCGCCGCGGACCCATTAAAACCTACTAAAATGCAAAAAATCCTCGAAAATACGAGGATTCTTCGAAAAATCAGATTTCTGAAAATACGAGGATTTGCTTTGAAAATACGAGATTTCATTTGAAAATACGGACCTGAACGGATCTTTCCGCATTTTCGAAATACGAGAAATCCTGTAATTCGAAAATTTTTTGAAAACGCGCGTGGAAAAGTTTCGGAAGCGAAAACAGGACAATCTGCGATATTCGCCATTGGTGAACAGGTGATCCGGGTTCGGATCCGTGCTGGGCCATCACTAGCCCAAAGTCTCCCAGTGTGGAGAATAGTCAAGGCTTGGGGGCAATTGGGGGGCAAAGCCATAGGGCCATGTTAAAGCCGTGGCTGAAGTCTGAAAGCAGATCGGCGAGAATGTATTTCTATGGGGGATTCCCTTTTCTGGAGATGCCGGACAATTATAAACAGTAATAATGCGATTCTTTAATAATTTTCCCCTTCTGAAACGGTGTCATTTCCTAAGTAAAGGCAAACCTTCACGCTGATTGTTTTGTTATATTACTATGGATTATAATGGTGCAGCCCATTACAATAGCATATGACACTTATTGTTCCATCAAGTCACTGAGCCTGTTTGGTGTCTCCGGCAAGTTAGTCTCAATGCTGCCAAATGTCTCCACTGGTTACCTCTCCTACACGGCTGGACAATAAGCGACCAGTGATGAGATTCCAAGAAAACCCAACTGGTAAGAAGAAGGCAAGCAAATGGAAACTTGGATAAAACACAAATGGTAAACGCTCCATGTGTTGGTTTCGATACAACGTTTGAATTTTAATCCAATTCTTTCCTGGCCTCTTCTACACCAGTTGGGTTTTCTTGGAGCGACTTATTGTTCCAATATTGAAATGATCGGCCTGCACCCTCATTGATTGTTAAATCACTAATGGCTGATACAGAGCAGCCCATTTCTCGGAAGAATTCTCCTCCATTCGGCACACAGTTAGTTCAATTATTTGTTCCATATTGTATTATTCTATGTCCAATTCCTCATTCCACTTGCTACATTATCTTATTCTGTAGGAATTGTTCCATCTGTTATTTTATTGGATATTTTCCATCCAGGTCCAAATAGATATATCGGGAATGTCTTGTGGTGTTTGATGTTTGCCATTTGATGTCCATCAATACATCACCAGATCTGCTACCAAAACATCACCCTGGGTTTCAGGTACCTTGACTCTGTTATGTCTGAACTTAAAGCCATGTCGGGGGGCCCTTAATCGTGATGTCAGGGGCCAGAAATCCTGTCCCGGGTATGACTGTCACACACGCTTTTATGGTGGGATTGTTGAGATTTGGTGCTTCCTCGCGCTCTCATTACAATGTAGCCAGATAGCTCGGAGTCCTCTACCCTCATGACGTAAGAAATCGACGATGGTTAATGCCTGGTGAAAATTCAATTGAACCCACATTGACATCACAATTTGATGAAATTAAGTCTCTATCTTCTCTGACCAACCAAGGGAAAACATAACATAATAGGAGTTAGGGATAATATATATATAAGATACGATCTAAAATATATAGAGTGAGTGCTACCAGACATAAGAGATAGACTAGATAGATAGATAGATAGAAGATAGATAGATAGATAGCGAATAGATAGATAGATAATAAATAATTACCTGACGTAATAGACCAATGATAGATACGAATAGCTAGAGGATAGATACGATAGACTCGGCTAGATGAGAGCTAGAAGCTCTAGATAGATAGATTAGACTAGTAGACGCTAGACCCTGCTCGTCCTACTACACTAGATCACGCTAGTGCTCTCTGAATACTCTGATGGATTCCGCTACGTTACCTCCCTCCCTCTAGCGCGAGTAGATAGCATAAGTAGAAGAAGATAAGAAAATAGATTATAAGATCCGGAGATGAGATGAGGTATTAGAAGCAGATTAGTCAAATATAGAAGATTATGAAATGTATAGATAGAATACGATATGATGGAAGACAGTAGATAGACCACAACCGACCGAAGATGTGATAGATAGATAATAAGATAGATAATAGAATAAGAAGATAATAGTATAGATAGATAGATAGATAGATATACGGGACAAATAGAGGATAGATAATGATAGATAATACGATAGATAGACTAGAACAAGACGATAGATAATAGATAGATAGAATAGATATTAGATAGATGATAATAGATAGATAGACGAGAGAAGATAAAGATAATAGGGTAATAGAAGATAGACTAGATAGATTAGATAGATAGATAGATCGCAAAGGAATAGATAGAAATAGATATACATAGATGAAGATAGATAGATGAGTTATACAAAGAAAGATTCCAGGACAGACAAGATAGAGAGATAGATAGATTAGATAGATAGATAGATAGATAATAGATAGATAGATAGACAAGGAGAAAGAGAGATGAATAATAGATAGGAAATAGATAGCTATAATCGACAAGAAGACGAAAACGAAGAGTAGGAAAGATATAGAAAGATGATAGATAATAGAATAGCAAAGGAATAGATAATAGATAATAGAAGATAGATAAGAGATAGATCACTAAGTAGATGATCAGACATAGATAATAGAACGCAGATAAGATAGATAGATAGATAGAGATAGAAGATAGATAGACTAGATGACAGAGAAGATAGATTAGATCGACTAGATAGATAGATAGATGATAATAGGATAGATAGACAAGATGGAAAGAATAGAGAGAAGCATAGATAGATAGATAGAAAGATAGATAGATAGCATCGATAGAATAGATACTAACAGTAGGAGATGATAGATAGATAGATAGATAAGATAGATAGGATAGATAGATAGATAGATAGATAGATAGAATAGACAGAGAGAAAGATCGATAGGATAGATAGATAGATAGCGAGATAATTATAGATAAGATAGATAGATAGTAGATAGATAGACAGAGAGAAGTAGATAATAGATAGATAGACAGAGAGAAAGATAGATAGATAATAGATAGATAGACAGAGAGAAAAGATAATAGATAATAGAAGATAGACAGATAGATAGACAGATAGATAGATAGATAGATAGATAGATAGATAGATAGAAGATAGATAGATAGAATAGACGACACGACAAGATAGAGGAAGATAGATTAGATAGATAGATAGAAGATAGATAGTAGATAGGACCAGAGGAGAAGGATAGATAGATAATAGATAGCATAGATAATAAGATAGATAGATAGATAGATAGATAGATAGATAGCAGAGAGATAGATAGTAGATAGATAGATTAGATGATAGATAGATAGATTAGATAGATAGATAATAGATCGATAAGATAGTAGATAGATAGAGAGATAGATAGATAGATAGGATAGGACAGAGAGAAAGATAGAAATAGAAGATAGATAGATAGATAGACAGACAGACAGCCAAACAGACAGACAGATAGTAGATAGATAGCGACTAGATAGATAGATGATAGTAGATAGATAGAAGATAGTATAGATAGATAGATAGATAGATAGATAGATAGTGATTGATTTGATAGATGATAGATGAGATGATGTAGTGATAGATAGTGATAGATGATCGATAGAGAGATAGATAGGTGATAGATAGAAGATAGATAGATAGATAGATCGTGATAGATAGTTGATAGATAGATGAGAGTGATAGAAGATAGATAGATAGTAGATAGATAGATAGATAGATAGATAGTGATAGAATAGATAGATAGTAGGATAGATAGGCTGATAGATAGAAGATAGATAGAGAGATAGATAGATAGTGATAGATAGCTAGATAATAGATAGTATTGAAGATAGATGATAGATAGATAGTGATAGATGTGATAGATAGATAGTAGATAGTAGAGCTGATAGATAGATAGATAGATAGTAGTGATAGATAGTGATAGATTAGCTAGATAGATAGATAGATAGGTAGATTTAGATAGGTAGATAGATATGATAGATAGGGATAGAGAGATAGATAGGATGAATATTACAGATCATCCGTTGACCTGGATGGATGAAGAATTACAGATATACCGTGACCGGATGATGAATATTACAGTATACGTGACCTGGAGGGTGGAGGGTGTAATTGATATCGAATTCATAGTAGCTAGGACCTGGATGGTGAATATGATTACAGATATACCGGGACATAGGGATGGATTGATGAATATTACAGGAGAGAGAATAGTAGGACCTGGAGGACATGAAATATTACAGATATTACCATGACCTGGATGATATGAATATTAAAGATATACCGTGACCGGGGAGGATGAATATTAGCAATATACCGTGTACCTGGAATGGATGAATATTACAGATCATGATACCGCTGACCTGGATGGATGAATATTACAGATATACACGCTGCTACCTGGATGTATGAAATATACAGATATGACCGTGACCTGGACTGGCTGAATATTACAGATATCCGTGACGGATGGATGAATTAACAGATATACTGACTGGATGATGAATATTTACAGAGATACGTGACCTGGATGGATGACTATATTACAGATATAACGGCACCTGGATGGATGAATATGTACAGATATACGGGAACACTGGATGGATGAATATTTCAGATATACCGTGCCTGATGGATGAATATTACAGATATACCGTGACCGGTGGATTAATGAAATATTACAGAATTACGTGATGGTATGGAAATATTACAGATATACGTCTTGACCTGGGATATGAATTATTACCAGATATACCATGACCTGGAATGGATGAATATTACAGATATACCGTGGACCTGGATAGTATGAATATTAAAGAGATACCATGTGACCTGGATGAATAATATTACAGCTGTACCGTGACCTGGATGAATATATTACAGATATTACCGTCCCTGGATGGAATGAATATTACAGATACCTGCACCTGGATAGAATGAATTTTCCAGATTATACTCCTGACTGGATGGATGAATATTACAGATATTACGCGTGACCTGGGATGATGATGTAGATATATCTACTGCTGAATGAATATCGATTAACCGGTGACCTGGATGGATGAATATTACAGAATATACCGATGACCTGGATGATTGGAATATTAAGTTCGTGACGTTGAAGGAATATTCGCATTACTGAGGATGAATTTACGCTGTGTCATGGATTGATATATTACAGATTACCGTGACCTGGATATAGATGAACTATTACAGATATACCGTGACCCTGGTGATGAATATTACAGATATTAATGGACGCCTGGATATGAATCGATTACTGACCATGTAAGACATATTACAGTACCTGGACTGGATGATGAATATACAGATTATACTCGGACCCTGGTGAATGAATTGTTTTACCGATATAACCGTGACCTGGATGGAATGAATATTAGCAGATAGTACCAGATGACCTGGATGGATGATACTTACAGATATTTACCTTGACCTGGAAGATGATATTAACAGATTATACCTACCTGGTGGAGTGAAGTATTACAGATATACCGACCATGGAGCTGGATGAATATTCCAGATTTATACCGTGACATGGATAGATGAATATTACAGATGTAAGTGACCGGATGGTATGAAATTTACAGATATACCGGGACCTGGATGGATGAATATTACGAGATACGTGACCTGGATGGATGAATATTACAAGATATACCGTGACCTGAGAGATGAATATTACAGTGTACCCGTGACCTGGATGATGATGAAGATACAGATATACCGTGACCTGGATGATGAATATTACAGATATACGTGACCTGGATGGATGATATTACAAGATATACCGTGACCTGGATGGATGAAATATTACAGATGTACCGGACCTGGATGATGAATATTACAGATATACCGGGACCGATGGATGAATTTTTATTACATGATATACCGTGAACTGGAGGATGAGGACCCTTAATAAGTACGAACCTGTCTGTTTTCTAATTACTGGCTCTGGTATCCTGGGGACGCCCAGTTAATAGTTAATGATGTAAGCTATGGAGGAACGTTCAATATATATTTGATATTATGATGTTGTATTTGTATTATGGGTTTTTATGTATATTAAAATAAAGATGTGTTTAAACTTTTTAACTGTACTTTCTGAGTTCTATTCTGCGGATAACAATGTTGAGACTACTATTTCCCCGCTTTATGCTACTTGGGGTGCCTCCCTTAATGAGAGTTGAGTGGGTTGCTTGGCTTCTATGATGTGTTGGTTTTATTATTATATTCACCTTCACATTTTCCATTGATCCCATACAATAGTTGCACAGATTCTCAATCTACAAGAGTGGTTTTCACTGCTGTAACCCACTTCCTACCATCCAATTCCCAACAGGTACTTTACTATCTAAAGAGAACCCTTCCGCACCATGACTGGGGGACCTGATATATTAACGGATGGGACATCCCGGCAAGCTACGAGATTATGAATGTTCAGATCTCAATGGAAGCTTTCCATGTGAAGGTCGGGAGGGTCAACCCCGATGGTGGCCAGGAGACAAGATTGTCCTCAATATAGCGCCATTAAGGGTGGAACCAAGAGGTTCTACCAGTCAGTCCCACCCCAACTGCCAATCACATATATGCAGTTCCCAGGTCACAATAAAGTCAAAGACAACAGCTCTATAACTCCCACTCAATTCAATGAAACTGAGAAAAGAGAGTTAGTTTTTGAGGGAAATTCCCGTTATTAATTAGCAATTCATCAAAAATGGTGTTATGAAAAAAACGTGTGTACAACAGTACACGGAAAATGGAATCATTTATTATCCAGCAAAACTCACTAGTAAAATTGAATTATAACGTTCAATAGCAGCTTAATACTCCTCATTACTATCCTATAGATGATCACCTATACCCTATATAGTATATACAGCCCTCTAAATCAGTTTATAAGGCAGGTTTTCCCTGTGTTTTAATAATATCCGTAACTTGGTGTCCATTCAGGTCCCCCCTATGGGTGCAGTGATATCGTCCATTGGGTTATGGAAAGTCACCCAACAAGGACATCCTGTCTTCTGTTATGACTTGCAATCCTTGATCCAGGGGACATAACCAATATCACAGGTTTGTTCATTAAACAGTTCTTGCTGCTGACAATGCAGTTTCAAGGCCCTTTTAGAATGTATAAAGAGGGATTGTAGTGTAATATGGTCACAAAAATACTACAAAGACATTAATGGGCCTAACCGTACAGGTGATGAAGGTTCTTTACAGTGAGAACGGGTTGGTGACACTGTGGGAACGGTCTTCCAGCGATGTGGAATGGGCAAGTTCAATTAATAGCTGAAAAAAGCCCTGGATAAGTTTCTAAAACTAAAAAAATATTGGAATTACTGTATTAATTTAAATCTACTGTAGTTCTGGTTGGTACAGGGATACATATAAATATTGCGACTTACTGGTATTAATACATATACTGTAGGTCTGGTGGTTACAGGGCATATCTATAAATATTGAGAAGTTACTGGTAGGAATACAATATACTGTGTCTGGTTGGTACAGGGAGTACTATTAAATTGAGGAATTACTGGTATTAATTAATATATTGTAGTCTAGTGGTTACAGGGATACTATATAAAATTGAGAATGCTGGTATTAATACATATACTGTAGTTATGGTTGGTGTAAGGGAACTATATAATATTGAGAATTAATGGTTATTAAGAAAATTGTAGTTCTTAGAGTTGGTAAGGGATTACTAATAATATTGAGAATTACTGGTATTAAACCTCTAACTGTAGTTCGGTGGTACAGGAGGATAATATTAATATTAAGAATTACTGGTATTAATACATATATTGTAGTTATGTCGTACAGGGGATATACTATATAATATTGAGAATTACTGGGATTAATACATATACTGTAGTATGGTTGGTACGGGAATACTACTAATATTGAGAATTACTGGATAATACTATAACTGTAGTTCGTGGTTGGGGTATGGGGATACTTATAATATGAGAATAACTGTATTAATACATATACTGTAGTTCTGGTTGGTTACAGGAAATACTATATACTAGAGAAATACTGGATTTAATACATATTACCGTAGTTCTGGTTGGTACAGGGATACTATATAATATGAGGAATAAACTGGGAGTAATACATATACTGGTAGTTCTGGTGGTACAGGGATTACTATTATAATATGAGTACTGTATTAATTACTATACTGTTAGTTTCTGGTGTGGTACAGGGATATATATAATATGAGAATTTTTTGGTTACTGTATAAACATATATCTGTAGTCCTGGTTGGTTATGGGGATACTATATAATAAAAAAAAAAAAAAAAAAAAAAAAGTATTGAGAATTAACTGGTTATTATACATATACTGTAGTTCTGGTGGTACCAGGAATCCTTATATAATATGAGAATTACTGTGGTATTAAACATATACTGTAGTTCTGGTTAGTAAAGGATCGATATAATATTGAGAATACTGTTTTAAACAAGATACTGTAGTTCTGGTTGGTAACAGGGAATATTATATAATAGTGAGAATATGGTAGTAATTACATATATGTAGTTCGGTTGGACGGAATCCTAATAATATGAGATTACTTGGTATTAATACCAATCTTACTTTGGTTTAGGGTTTTTTTTTTTCGTTGGTTTGGTACAGGGATACTATATAATATTGAGAATTATGGTATTAATACATATACTGTCGTTCTAGTTGGTACGGGATTACTTATATATTGAAGACTTATGGTATTAATACATATAAAGTAGTTCTGGTGGTACAGCGATTAACTATATATAGTGAGAATTACGGGATGAATTTATACGTAGTTATGGTGGTACAGGGATACTATATAATATGGAGAAATTACTGGTATTAAAATATAATGTGTTCCTGGTTGGTACGGTGGATATTATTAAGATTGAGATATTATGATAATACATATACTGTAGTTCTGGTTGGTACGGGGATAACTATATAAATGAGATTTACTGGTTATTATTACATTACTGTAGTTATGGTCGGTACGGGGGATACTATATAATATTGAGAATACTGGTATTAATACATATACTGTAGTTATAGTGGTTACAGGATACTAGTATAATATTGAGATAATGGTATTAATTACATATCTTAGTTCTGGTGGCGTTACGGGGATATATATAAATGAGAATTAATGGCTAGTAATACATATATGTAGTTCTGGTTGGTACAGGATACTATATAATATTGAGAATTACTGGTGAGTAAAGGAGAAACTAAGTCTCAAAAAAAACAAATAAAGTTTAAATAGAAGCTGTATCCCTAACAACCTTTGTCTGGTTTTTTTTTTTTTTTTTAGGTCTCTCCAGAGTTTTACTGTGCCCTGGCCATCTTGGATACTGTGAGCTGTCAGGTAAGCTCCACCCCCTGAGACTTCCTGGACCTCGTTTCTGCCTGTGTCCAAATATGCAGTGTCAGTTCCCTACCAGCGAGTTGCGCCACCCGTGCGCCCACAGTATCCAAGATGGCCAGCACTATACAAGGGCACAGTAAAACTCTGGAGAGAGACCTAAAAAAAAAACGCAGAAAAAGGTTAGTTAGGGATACAGCTTCTATTAAAACTCTTATTTGCTTTTGACTGTAGTTATCCTTTAATACATATTACTGGATTGGGTTGATCAGGATACTTTTAATTGAGTTCAGGTTGTTTGGAATTGATGGACATATTGTCTTATACAACCTCAATTCTATGGTACTAGTAACTGTTATACAGGACATTATGGGTAGGGTATTAAAGGTTGAGACTAGAGGGACGTATGTCATTTATACAACCTCCAATACTAGGTTACTATGTAATGTTATACAGACATTATGGGTGTATAGGGTTAAAGGTTGGGACTAGAGGGACTATGTCTTATACAACCTCCAAAACTATGGTACTATGTAGTTATACAGGACATTCTGGGTTAGGGTATAAAGGTTGGAATAGATGACGTATGTCTTATACAACCTACAATACATGTTACTAGTAATGTTATACAGACAATATGGGTAGGGTTTAGAAAGGTTGGACTATATGGACGTTATGTCTTATGCACCTCCAATACTATGTTAATATGTAATGTTTACAGACATTATGGGTAGGGTATAAAGGATTGGAATAGATAGCGAAAGTATGCGTATACAACCTCCAATTACTTGTTAATGTTTTTGTAACCTGGTATAAGACATTAGGGGAGGGTTCTAAAGGTTGGGATAGATGGACGTGTGTCTTTATACAATCCATACTAGTTACTATGTAAATGTTATACAGACATTATGGGTTAGCGTATAAAGGTTGGACTAGATGGAAGTGTGTTCTTTATATAACCTCCAATTACTATGTTACTATGTAATGTTATACAGACAGGATGGGGAGGGTATTAAAGGTTGGGAATAGACGGGACGTATGTCTTTATATAACCTCCAATAATTGTTACTATGTACCTGTATTACAGACATGATGGGTTAGGGTATAAAGTGGGACTGATGGACTTGTTTCTTTAATAACTCGGAATACTGTGTTTACTATGTAACTGTTATACAGACATTATGGGTAGGGTAGAAGGTGGGGAAAGATGGACGTATGTTCTGTTATACAACCCATACTATGGTACTTGTTACTGTTATACGACATTATGGGTAGTGTTAAAAGGTTGGACTCATGGACGTATTATGTTCTTTATTACAACCTACAATACTAGTTACGATGTAACTGTTATACAGACATTATGGGTAGAGTATAAAGGTTGGAATAGAGGACGTGTGTTCTTTATAGAACCTCCAATTACTATGTTACTATTAACTGTTATACAAGGACATATGGGGTAGGGATAAAGTGGACTAGACGGACGTTATGTCTTTATAAACTCAATACTATGGTACTATGTAACTGTTTACAGGAAATTATGGGTAGGGGATAAAAGGTTTGGACTAGATGGACTGTTTCTTTATATAACCTAGAATACTGTGTTACTATGTAAACTGTTATACAGACATGAGGGTTAGGGTATAAAAGGTTGCTAGATGACGTATGTCTTTATACAACCTCCAATACTATGTTACTATGTAATGTTATAAAGACATTATGGGGAGGTTAAAGGTGGACTAGCTGGGACGTTATTGCTTATACCACCTCCAATTACTATGTTTATTGGAATGTTATACAGCAGGACATTATGGGTTAGGGTATAAAGGTTGGACTAGATGGGACGTATGTCTTATTCAACCTCCAATACTATGTACTATGTAACTGTTATAAGGACATTAGGGGTAGGGATAAACGGTTGGACTAGTGGGACGTGTGTCGTTATATAACCTTGAATACTGTGTTACAGGTAACTGTTATACAGACATTATGGGTAGGGTATAAAGTTGGACTAGATGACGTATGTCTTTATACAACTCCCAATACTATGTTACTATGTAACGTTATCCAAACATTATGGGTAGTGGTATAAGGTGGGTCTAGATGGAGGATGTCTTTCTAAAACCTCCCATACTATGTTACTATGTAAACTGTTATACAGACATTATGGGTAGGGTATAAAAGGTGGATAGATGGAACGTATGTCTTTATTCAACCTCCAATACTGTGTTACTATGAAAAGTTATACAGACATTATGGGTAGGGTAAACGGTTGGAAAGAGGAAGTTGTCTTTATACAACCTCCAAACTATGTTACTATGAACCTGTTATACAGACAATGATGAGTAGGGTATTTAAAGGTGTGGACTAGATGGACCTATGTCTTTATTCAACCTCCAATACTATGTTCTATGTAACTGGTATTACAGAAATTATGGGTAGGGTATAAAGGTTGGATAGATTGGACGTAGGTCTGTATACAAACCATACTAGGTGACTAGTCACTGTATACAGACATTATGGGTCGGCTAAAGGTTGGACGAGATAGATGTATTGTCTTGCTACAACCTCCAATACTATGGTATAGTAACGGTTTTTTATACAGACATTATGGGGTAGGGTTATAAAGGTTGGACTAGATGGACGTAGTCTTTATACAACCTCAATACTATGTTATTATGTAAACGGTTATACAGGACCATATGGGTAGGGTATAAGAGATTTGGATAGATGTACGTATGTCTTTTATACAACCTCCAATACATTTTACTATGTAACTGTTTATACAGACATCATGGGTAGGGATAAAGTTGACTATGATGAACGTTATGTTCTTATACAACTCCAATACTATGTTACTATGTAAATAACTTGGTATACAGGACATTATGGGTAGGTATAAAGGTGGGACTAGATGGACGGATTGTCTAGACAACATCCCAACAATATGGTACTTTGTAACTGGTATACAGACATTATGGGTAGCATTTAAAGGTTGGACTGATAGATGTATGTCTTTCTACAACCTCCAATACATGTAATATGTAACTGTTTTATACAGACATTATGGGTGGGCATAATAAAGGTTTCTTTGGACTAGATGAACGTATGGTCGTTATTACAAACATCCAATACTATGGTATATGTAACTGTTATACAGACATTAGGGTAGGCATAAAGGGGTTGGACAGATGAACGTATGTCTTATACAACCTCAATACTCTGTTACTATTAACGTATACAGACATATGTTAGGTATGAAGATTGGACTAGATGGACGTATGTCTCATAAACCTCCAATACTATGGTTATTATGTAACGTTATACAGACGTAGGGTAGGGGATAAGAATGGCCTAGAGGACGTATGGCCTTTATACAACCTCCATTCTATGGGTACTATGTAACGTTATACAGAATTATGGGTTAGGTCTAAAGGTGCCTAGACGGAGTATGTCTTTATATAACCTCCAATACTATGTTACTAGTAAGTTTATACAGAACATTATGGGTAGGGTATAAAGGTTGGAATAGATGGACGTGTGTCTGTATTAACCTCGAATACTGTGTACTATTAAACGGTGATACAGACATTATGGGTAGGGTATAAAGGTTGGACATAGATGGCGTATGTCTTTTACATACCTCAAACTAGTTACTATGTAACTGTATACAGACCTTATGGTAGGTATAAAGTTGGACCTAGATGGACGTATGTCGTTTATACAACATCCAATACTATGTTACTATGTACCTGTTATACAGACATTATGGGTAGGGTTATAAAGGTGGACTAGATGGACGTATGTTTTATACAACCGCATACTAGTTACTATTCAACTGTAGACTAGACCAGACATTATGGGTAGGGTATAGAAGGTTGGAATAGATAGACGTATGGTCTTACCAACCCAATACTATGTTACTATTAACTGTTATACAGACATTAGGGTAGGGTATAAAGGTTTGGAATAGATGGAGTAGGCTTTATACAAACATCCAATCTCGTTTGTGTACTATGTAAGTTATACAGACATTATGGGTAGGGTGATAAAGGTGGGACTAGATGGACGATGGCTTTATACCAACCTCCAAACTAGATTACTATGCAACGGTTAGACAGAACATTATGGGTAGGGTATAAAGGTTGGACTAGATAGACGTATGTCTGTTTATACACCTCCAATACTATGTACTATGTACTGTGTATACAGACATTATGGGTAGGGCATTAAAGGTTGCAGATTAATGTATGTATTATACAACTCCAATACTATGTTACTATGTAACTGTGTATACCCCCCAAAGACCTATGGGTCGGGAATAAAGGTTGGACTAGATGAAAAGTAGTCTTTTATACAACAGCCAATACATGTTACTAGTAACGTATACAGACATTAGGGGTAGGGCATAAAGGTTGGACTAGATGAACGTATGTCTTTATACAACCTCCAAGAACTATGTTGACTATGTAACGGTATACAGACTTTGGGTAGGTCATGAAGATGACTAGATGGACGTAGGTCTTCTACAACCTCCAAACGATGTTATTATGATAACTGTTATAAAGACATTTATTGGGTAGGGTATAAGATTGGGACTAGATGGACGTTGCCTTTATACAACCTCCAATCTATGGTCATATGTAACTGTTATACAGAAATATGGGTAGGGTAAAGGTGGACTAGACGGATGTATGGACTTTATATAACCTCAAATACTATGTTACTATGTAACTGTTTTACAGACATATGGGTAGGGGTATAAGGTTGGACTCGATTGGACGTGTGGTCTTTCTATAACTCGGAATTACTGTGTTACTATGCTAACTGTTATACAGACATTATGGTAGGTATAAAGGTGGACTAGATGGCGTATGTCTTTATACAAACCTCCAATACTATGTTTTTATGTAATGTTTATACAGACATTATGGGTAGGGTTTATAATAAACGGTTGGACTAGAGGGACGTATGTCTTTATCACAACATCCAATACATATGTTACTATGTAACTGTTATCAGACATATGGGTTAGGGTATAAACGGTTGAACTAGGGACGTGTTATGTCTTATACAACCTCAATACTAGTTACTATGACCTGTTAGACAGACATTATGGGTAGTGTATAAAGGTTGGACTAGATAGACGTATTTGTCTTTATACACCTCCAAACTAGTTACTATGTAACTGTTATACAGAATTATGGTAGGGTATTAAAGGTTGGACTTAGATGGACGTATGTCTTTATACAACATTCCACATACTAGTACTATGTAACTGGTATGACAGACATAGGGTAGGGTATAAAGGTTGGACTAGATGGACGTAGTTTATACCAACCTTCCAAACTATCGTTACATGCAATGTTAGACAAACATTATGGGTAGGGTATTAACGGTTGACTAGATGACGTATTGTCTTTAGACACCTCCAATACTATGACTCTGTTGTTGAACTTTATACAGACATTATGGGTGGTGATGGTCGAAAGGTTGGACTAGAGGAGTCTGTCTTTATACAACCTCATTACTAAGTAACTATGTAAGTTATACAGACATTATGGGTAGGGTTATAAAGGTTGGCCGATGGATTATTTTTTATTACAACTCCAATACTATGTTTAATATGTAACTGTGATACAGACATAGGGTAGGGTTTATAAAGGTTGGACTAGATGGACGTATGTCTTATTACAACTCCAATACATGTTACTCTGTAAACTTGTTATCCAGGACATTATGGGTAGGTTATAAAGGTTGACTAGATGGACGTCTGGCTTTATACAACCTCAATACTATGTTACTATGTAACACTGTTATACAGAACATTATGGGTAGGGAATAAAGGGTTGTGCGACTAGAGGGACGTAGGTTTTATCAACCCCATACTATGTTCCTATGTAAACTGTTATACAGGACATTATGGGTAGGGTATAAAAGGTTGGGACTAGAAGGTACACGTCGTCTTTACTTAAACACCCCAAGACTATGTTTACTATGTAACTGTTATACAGACATTACGTGGTAGGGTATAAAGGTTGGGACTAGATGACGATGTCTTATAAAAACCTCCAAACTATGTTACTATGTAAAAACTGTTATACAACATATGGGTCAGGGTATTATAAAGGTGGAAAGATGGACGTATGTCTTTATACATACATCCAATATATGTACTTATGTAAACTGTTATACAAGACAGTAGGGTTAGGGTATAAAGGTGGGAACTAGACGCCGTCGGTCTTTATACAACCTCCAATACTTATGGTTCATGTAATGTTAGACAGACATTATGGGTATAGGTATAAAGGTTGGACTAGATGGACGTAGTCTGTATACAAACCTCCAATACTGTTACTATGTAACTGTTTTATACAGACATAGGGGTAGGGTATAAATGTTGGACTAGATGGACGTATGTCTTTATACAACCTCCAATACTATGTTACTATGTAACGTTATACAGACCTTATGGGGTAGGGTTATAAAGGTTGGACTAGACGGACGTAGTCTTTCTAAAACCTCCAAACTATGTTACGATGGAACTGGTATACAGGACATTATGGGTGAGGGTATAAAGTTGGGACTAGATGGACGTAGTCTTATACAACCTCCAAGTACGATGTTACTATGTAAAACCGTATACAGACATTATGGGTAGGTATTACAGGGTGGACTAGATGGACGTATGTCGTAACAACCTCCAATACTATGGTTACTATGTAACTGTTATACAGACATTATGGGTAGGGTTATAAAGGTTGGACGAGAGTGGACGTTATGTCTTGATAAACTCCAATACTATGTACTATGTAACTGTTTACAGACAATTTAGGGGTAGGGTCTAAAGGTTGGACTAGATGGACGTATGTCTTTATACAACCTCCTAATACTATGTTAGATGTAACGGTTTATACAGGACCATTCTGGGTAGTATAAAGGTTGGGCTAGAGGACTATGTCTTTATACAAACTTCCAATACTATGTTACTATGTAAATGTTCTACAGACATTATGGTTTAGGGTATAAAGGGTGGACTAGATGGACGTCTGTATTTATAACCCTTCCAATACTATGTTACTATGAACTGTTATACAGGACATTAGGGTAGTAGGGTTAAGGTTGGACTAGATTGACGTATGTCTTAGACACTGTCTCTAAATTTCGACATATAATCATCAATATCAAGCAAAATACAGTGGAGCAACAAAAATAGAGAGAGTATTAAATCACAGACATTACTCGTCTGAAGTTTTACTTACTTGCTAGACAATAGTAGCTCTGGGGACCTCAAAGATATTTCAGAAGCAATGGGGACAACGTAACAAAGGTCATTATTTGATGGTTATTTCACTTACAAGTGCAATTAATGTTTAAATCTTATCAGTTAAAAAACTGGTTATTCTGTGTCACCTTTATGAGCAGCTATAAAGTGTTAAATGTCCCATGACCACTGGTCAATGAAGGTCGGGACACCTGTGTTCCAAAGTCATTGAATTCCTCTCATATGAGGAACCACTAGGAATAGTTTTGACCATCATGGTGATTGTCCTCTCCTCCCTAACACTCACCATCCTCTTCCTCTTCATTAAATATAAGGAAACCCCATAATTAAAGCTACAAACAGGGAGCTAAGCTACATCCTACTGGGGTCCCTCACCCTCTGCTTCCTCTGATGCTTGGTTCATTGGTCGGCCATCCACTGTTACCTGCCCTCTGCGCCAGATCTTTTTATTGCCGTCTTTCATCAGTGTCCCTAGTCTTGGCTAGACTATCATGGTCATTCTGGCAGTCAGAGCCACCAATCTGGACAGTCCCTAGGAAATGGTTAGGACCCAAGATCCCTCGAACTGGTGTGGGACTTTGCTCAGTGGTTCAGGTTGGAATGTGCTTGTTATGGCTTCTCATCTCCCTCCTTTCCCACAACTGAACATGGAGATTGAGAAACAGAAAATGATATTTGAATGCCATGAAGGACAAACCCTTTCTTTTATGTAACATTGGGGTTCATGGGCCTAGCGATAGTGAGTTTCCTGGTTGCTTTCCTAGCGAGGAACCTCCTGGTACCTACAACGAGGCCAACTGATCACCTTCAGCCTTGGTCTTCTGCAGTGTGGTGGGTCTCTTCATCCCGGCCTATCTGAGCACTAAGGGAAATACACTGTAGCTGTACAGATATTCTCCATTCGGCTCCAGCTCAGGGCTTCCACTGTATTTTTATCCCCATGCTACATCATACTAATGAGACCGGAAATGAACACAAGAGAGACTTTAATGGTAAGATCAATAAATAAGTAAATAAAGTTCGTGTACGTGAGTGAATACATTTGTGGATCCATCGGTTCATAAGCCATTGGCAAATATTTTATAAGGTTTGAACGGATCGTAATATACAATCGTATCCTAAATTAACGATAATAGTAAATTACCCGATATGAAACGAGACATCTACGGATAAAGCAATTGACAATCCCCCATAGAATACCATGTTCTGTGTAGTAGTTGCTACCACAAGGTAATCTACAATTCGAACAGTTGTATTTAACGACTGTTATACTATGGTATGGGGTGGTGTAGCTAGATTTTAAATATTGAGGTTTTAAACATAGGGCCCATTGTTCTCACCGTAATCCACTTCATTTAACAGTTATATGATCACAGTTGGTAGTTTACAAACTGGACCAGTTGTATAGTCCATTGTACAGAAGATCGCACCATACAGCAGGTTGTTTGTCAGATGGAAATAAAATGTCATATGCCCAATAGAGAATTTTATTATGTATATAGAGAGGTTTATAATAAGATTCGACCTTTGTATAAAGCACTGGTAATCCTTCATATAGAAAAAACATTAGGTTTTGAAATCTTTTTAAAAACTAACATTCCTCTAATACTGTAATAATGTATCTACAATGTGTGTTCCTTTAGGTTCGTCCTTCTAGATTACTGAACAGTTTAGCCCACTGACTTCCATCTTCTCAGCTTCCCTCTTCAGTCCTTCAGTCCTGCAGCCACATATATCTTTACTGGTGGTCGCTTTCGTATGTCCACCAATTGTCCCTACTGGTGCATTCACTTCAGTTATCGCACCGCCCATTTTCGGTACAAAATGGCACCAGTATTAATTAAGATACAAAACAATAATAATCCAAGATAATGTCATAAAAATAATAATAAAAACAACAGCCACCTGTATAAAGAACATAAAACACAATAAGAAAGTTGGGATTTTTGTATACGTTGGACCCTTAGTTGGCGATTTGTTGACCCTTCACAGGGGTTGTCCACCCAGCCCACTGTTGTAACATGTACGTAAGGAGGTGGAGCACGGTCCATTTATAAGGAATAAGCTGGAACTTTTCAATAGTTAGGAAGCTTTGCTTTTTCCCTCTGTTATTGTTACATATTGGATATTTAGACTACGAAGCGTTTGCTTTTAATTAAGACTCCTGCAACAATATTAAATGATTTAGAGAGGCTTTCTCATACAGACCCGTTCTGTAGAGGACAGAGACGAACAGGAGACGAGACAAGAGACGAGACAGAGAAGAGGACAGAGAGGAGACAGAGAAGGAGACAGACAGAGGAGACAGCGACGAGACAGCGACGAGGACAAGGACGAGGACAGAGACAGGAAGACAGAGACGAGACAGGGACGAGACAGAGCGAGACAGAGACGAGACCAGAGACGAGACAGAGACGAGGACAGAGACGAGACAGAGAGGACGGACCGAGACGAGACAGAGACGAGACAGAGACGAGGACAGAGAGAGACAGAGACGACGAGACGAGACAGAGGACAATATTTCCTACACAACTGATGGATTGCCTTCCAAAAAAAATGTATTACTCTACTCACCCCAAACAGCACTTTATAATTAGGACAACTGCACCAATAGACCTAAACGATCTGGAGGGAATCTTATGATAATGTCACCAGAAATCTTATAGCAGATCTGTCAAAACCCGCTCACATCCCAGAAACAAAGGGCCACCAGGTCTTTATTATCCCGTACGTGACCAAGATATCAAATATAGATGGGGTTCCCTTATCCTGATGGCTTGGAATGAAGGCGATGTGCCAACTCCAAGACTCTGATACTCTCCTGAATACTAAACAAATCCAACCTTTCGGAATTCTCTCTCCTCAACTGGGAATGTACTCATTCAAAATAATCCCAGAATTCCTTAATCCCATGGCACAAAGGGCCAAATCACCTCCACTAAGAAAATGGTATTTAGTGAAACATGGAAAACCCTCCTTGCTAATGAAACATGTAATTCACTCCTCATGGCCTGATATGATGTTATGGAACATTAATGATAATAACCATAATGTATCTATAGCTTAGAGCTACATGGGATTGAGTAGACCTATAGACTCCAGGGTCTTGACACTCCAAGGTACATGAAATACGTGAGTATATTCAATAATTTCAAAATAATTACCCGAATTTGCTAATGCCAAATTTAATTTAGAAATTTTGAAGACTATTGGAAAAAGCAAGAAAAGTTCACAGGCAAATCCAAAGCATCCAAGATTAAGAGAGTTCCGTCATACTTGGAGTCTTAATCATCATGTTTGTTATATGTCTACATATTGACTTCTCCATCTCACCCTTCAATTATAGCCTACATCCCAAGGAACGACGAGCAAGACATTGTCATTAGTGATGGCAAGTCTGTAATTAACAATACATTTAGATTGTATTCATTGGTGGGGATTGACATCCGGATTGGGGACAGAAAACAAAATTACAAATACAACAAATATATATAAACACCTCGTCTTACATGTTAGGAACATAATTCACATAACGGGCAGTGGCCGGAGGGACGAATGAGGAGGAACCAGAAAATTCTTTCCCCATCGGAAAGTAAATGATCAGAGTTAGGACAAAGTCAATTTCAAATCTCCATTTCATCTCGGAAATTAAGAATTACAACATTACATCAATTTGGGCGTAGAACGTGGATGAACAGAAATCACGTGGAAACTTTCACTGGGTATGTGAGATACTGTAAGGGGCCCTGAATCAGCATGACACATGCCTCCAATAAATATAATTAGCCACACGTGGACACATTATAATATATAAAGATAATAGTCACACATGGACAACTTATAATATATAAGAGAATCGTCACACATGCCACATTATAAATATTAAATAAATAGTAACCACATGGGACAACACATTATATATTAAGATAATAGTCAACATGGACACATGATAGATCTAAAAAATAGTCACACATGGACACATTCTAAATTATATAAATAAATAGTCACACATGGACACTTTATAATATATAAATATAATAGTCAAAAGTGGAACATATAAGCCTTATATAATATGTGAATTGATCCCAGCCTGTTAACGAGGAAGAATCCTATTATAAGTCCTGTATAATTTACACTGTGGTAAGAACACATATTTCCCACGTATAAGATTAGTTATGTGTTTCATCGCACTTGCATTGCGTTTCCTAGGAGCTAGCAATTGAAGGTGGGACAGATAAGTATTACAATAGGAAAGGTGTATAAGTTTGTGTTGTAATCATCACTAGTAACCATCTAAAGGACCATAAATATAGTATATAAAGTATAGGACTCCTTGATATTAGCTCATGACCAACTGGAAGGTTTAGCCACACTCTGACACTGCTAAAACCTCTGCATGTTGTTCGACCAATTAAAACCTACGGTTCCGTATTACACCCAATTATGAGCCGTATTATTTCAATCAAAAAGGGACTCTATTCTAGACAGGAATAATGACAATGATTACACCAGCTGGGACTTGACCCCACATATCTACAATAGAGGGTGCTGTAGTATTTATGTTCTATGAGTATGTGCTCGATCTCAACACATCAGTAATCTAAAGTTCACGTCCCATACATATGTCATCATATATACAGGGGGGGGGCAAAGCATAATGTGGTGTTGTGCAACTATAACAAGATACCAATCAGCGATACAAACAAAGGGTAAATACTATCTCCCAGGGTTACAATCAGCAGTACCAGATAACCAAGTGATTCCATAATAAAACAGCATAGACACCGAATTGTCAACTTACCCCCATACCAACCCCACCCCAACACAGGACCACACACACAAACACACACTCCCGCACAGAGTTTCACTATTTCTAGTAAAATATTAAACATTTGAAGGATTGGCTCGGGGTAAAAAGCGAGTGATATGTGTACTGTAATAAAGTCGCCAGTCCAGTTCAATAATAAAAATAAAAACCTGAACTAATAATATGCAGTAAACTATTTATAGAGACTGTACACATACCCACCCTAAATCGCGCCTCTAACCCACACAAATCTCACGATGAAATACTCGACATATTCTGACCACATGTGGTTACTATAATAAAATATCTTTGGTAATGAGTATTATACTTGTAATGTCTATACATTGATCAGTATGGAAGATAGAAAGTGCCCAAGTGCCTGTGCAACCCTATTAAGTATCCAGACCGCCGATACCACTCCCAGTAAGCCAAACATCACAAGTTAAGTGATACGTTATCATCCGAGGATTGACCAACCCAGCCATACAGACATATCCGTATCCGTACTTCCGAGACAAATGTAGCAAAAGTTCAAACAAAAAACAATGGTTTAAGAAATACTGTCTCCATTACATACACCGATAAATTGTCTCTGCCCATTATATGAATCTTGACTACGTAGTCCTCTCTCCTTCGGTGTTATAAATGTCCATGTGAATTATTAAGAACGGGCAGCAAGTACAACATTCATGTGAATCTATTCATAGAGCTTTGTTGATTTTCGAAATAAAGTTCTTGCACTTTTGAAAATCAGCAAGTGGACTACCATTCAAGTCAATGGGGGTTTAAAAAAAAACAACGTTAAACTAAAGTAGAAATAGGACGCAGTAATATTTTGTAAATGGGCTAAGGGTCCTTGGGCAACAGCTCCCAATCTCAACAAAAATAAATCTAAACCACCGGTCCAGTACCGGAACCTTACTATGTGTCTGTCTTGCGCAGGAAACATCACTAGGGTTACAATAAAGTATACTCTACAGATGGTTGCCACACGTTCGTGAACCATTTATCCTGATATTTATGAAGAAATTAGGTAAAATCTGCCAAGTACACACATATTCTGATTCTATCCCCCAAACCCCTTACTAACCACACACAAAAAGTGTTGAACAAGGTATAAAATTACGGCCCGACCTGTGACATAATCGAACCCACGGATGATCTACCTCAAGTGTTCTGAATTTCTTTTTTCACTTCTTCTTGTTTCTTTTTTGTACATAACCGTGACATTTCCCCTTTTTATAGAGAGTTGTCCACCCCCCTTTATTATGTAGTTTATTATAGATTGTGATTATAGCTACTCAGTATGGCGAGTTGCATGTATTTCCACCCCTGGGTAGACAGTGTATCGTTCATGAAACCACGCTGCTACTACTTTTTCTCTCTTTCCGCGGTCCTATAAGTTGTCAACTGAGGTATGGGGCCGAACAGCTCATCGGGTCCTGACCCACGAGGGGGACGTAGTAGGCCTTAACTCCCCACGGCCAATACACATGTTATTTCACCGTTCCCACAACAATCGCAGGTAGGTTGCCTCCCGATATTCACAGTATAAGGTCAGCTACAGGTCTGTGATTTGACGAGATTGTTTGTTCCTGAAAGTCTTCTTAAATAGTTTATCTGTCGATGTACGGGGGGGGTATATGGTGTGAGGGGCTGTCAAATAACAATGTAAATCTACCTTCTCTAAACGTGCTCTCTCAGGGATATCTTACTATGCCCATTTGTAGTCCCAGAAACCGCATAAACGCCCCATGGCAGACCCCACTCTCACCTTAACAACACGTATTTTTTTTTCGGCAGCCCAGAAGACAACATCCCGTCACCTCCCAATCCCTCGGAAGGGTATCTCGAAACACCATCTATTGACGCAGAGTTTTCTCCCATGGTGCTGATTTTTTTCTCTCACAGTGCCCTGTTAATGGATTTCACTTGAAGTCTGGTTTTTTGTATTCGGGTTCGAAGAAGTTGGTTTGTATGTGGAATCATTTTCCCCAGCCTGGAGATGTCTCTCTTGGCAGTAATTCTTCTATGTCCACTCCAAGGATCTCATTTCCACCCAGAACAACCTCCCCTCTATGTCGTCTTTGGCCCCTCACCCCTTAACCTCCCAGATGCAGTCGGGGAAGTTCTTGTCGTAGACCTTACTCCTGTCTGCTGGGCTGCCTACCCCCCTGTTGATGCTTACCATGCCGTGCCCCCCCAGCGTCGTTTTCTACACTCCCTCATGTGTTACTAGCACACTCGTATACAGGACCTATGGGGACCTAGGGACTCAAAGGCTTGGCCTACCCGGATGGAGCTGCTCTGATTCCCACCCCCATCCTATGCCTCGTCCTGTTATAAGATACTGGGACAGGGTCTCCGGTCTGATGCTGGGTGTTTTCCCCTCACCCCTCTTTACTGTCCTGTCTCGATTGGGAGGGTTACAGGTTGTCTAGCGGAGCTCGTTTCTCTTCTATCTTTTCTCACTCTCGTTCCTTACCTTTGTCCGTTCCGTCACGCATCGTCATGCTTGCGCTTTAGGGTTATCCTGTGCCTCGCTGGCAGTATTTTTCACTCAGCATCCTTTATTTATTATGGACTAGCAACTGTTCATCACCGCTACACCGAATGTTCTCCGGGCCTTCTTCAACAGACTTCTTTCCCCAACCGTTCACAGGTTGGTGTTAGTCATCTCTGGCCCGGTCTGATCACCTTATCACTCTCTGTTCTGTCACTTGTTTATAGACGAGTGTAGGGTTTCTTTAACCGGTGGCCGGAGGAGAGTCTTCTCTCCCATATAGGTTCCCTCGGAACCTGTGCCCAGGCCAAGCGGTCGGGTCTCACGTGGCACTAGCAAGCGCACTCTATGTTTTCTCCCCCCCCAACTCACATGCTACTATTTCTCACCGCCCCTCTCCGCACCCTATGGCCCCCCCTCGCCGTCTACTGCCGAATGGTAGTCAGCCGATATTCACTCTTCAACCCCTCCCCACACCTCCCACTTGTCGCTCTCACCTGTGGATACAGATCTTCTGGGCGAGTCTCCTGGGTATCGCCCGGTCTTTGGCCACGCTCTTTCTTGGATTGTGCTTTTCATTTCCCCCCATCCTTTCCTGATGTACGTATCCGCATCTGGTCGGTCTCCCGGTGGCTGCTGGCCGCTGTCCCTTTTACCTACCCTCCCCTACTATGTTCTGTTGTCCCTTGTCTCCCGCCCTTTCTTGTTTTTTTTGTGTCTTCCTTTTTTTCCTCTTTCTTACCGTCCACCCCCTCTTCTCTTCTTTCCCTTTCCTCCATTCCCCCGCCCTCGTATGTTTTCCTCCCGTCTTTCTTTACTCTCCTCACCTCCCCCACTCTCGTCACCTAGACTCCCCCACAACTCCCCAAACGCTCGTTCCCCACACCCCCCCTCTCCCACTGCCGCAACTCTTTCCGCCTCAATCTTATAATTTTCAAAACCCCAACATACCATCCCCCCAAGTTCCTTATCTACCTCTCAACATTATATCTTCACCCACTCCGTCACCACTTCTCTTATTCCGTTCCATCCCACTTCGGTATCTTTTGCCATCAGTCTGTTGCCCCTTCTACCCCCATAGCCACTCCCCACTCTTCTCTACCCTTTGCCTCGCATTACCCCTTACCTTTTCGCTTGATACCCCCTTTTTATGACGGAGTTCTTGGTATTGTTTGTTCACTCTCTGCATACTACTGCATTTTCCTTACCCTATCACCTCTACCCTTCTCTCATATAATACTCTTGACCTCTTGCTGATCACTTCCCCAGTAAGTTTATCTACACTCCCCCTATTCCCATTGGTCCATCACTGCAACAATTCATTAGTTTTGTTTAACACCCTTCGTTGAACCCCTTCACCTTCTTATGATCTTCTCCCTCACACCCCCCTCCCATATTCTCACCCTATCATATTGTGAGAGGGTGATAGTTATTTTTTTTGCCTGTATGGAGATTGCTTTTCTGTATTACTCTTGGGGATAATGACTTTCATTGCCTACAGGCACACTCGCCAAGATGTCTCGATGTAAAGGTTACTGATTTGGTTACTTGATCGGTTTAGTCCTTTTGGGCTTCCATGGAAAACACCCCCCTCTTCCCCCCATCTCTTCACCACGACCCCACCTCATTTCCATTCGCCTATTGATTTTTGAGTGTACGTTCCTGTAGTCATATCCTATGGTTACACAAAAACGAGGTGGTGGAGGAAACGTTGTGTGGTTGGGAGTGGGAATTACAGAAGTAGTAGCGAAGGGGTACAGTGGTGAAGTAGGAGACGGTGTTATAGGGTCAAGGTACAATACCGTGGTTGGAACAAAAGTGGATAACTTACTGTAAATGGTCATGGACCTGGGAATTGGTATAGGGAACACTTACAGCTCGAAATCTTCAAAAAACACCGTCCAGTACCAGAAAACGTCTGCAGTATCATTGCCGCTGAATTCCAGAAATATGTTTCGGAAACTGGGTTCAGGTTCCGTCTGCCCTAATTCCTTATTATAATGAGGTGTATGGGCCAGAAAACCATTGGGTGGGATGCAGGAGAGAAAACTCAATAAACATGAATGGCGAAGGTCAGAATAGGAGGGATATAGGACCCAGGTTCGTGAAACACGCGGTATCACACACAATTTATTGCTCAGATTAAAAGGTGTGTTTTTATCGGTTACCGATATCGGGAAGTGATGCTAACTCTTTACTAATAGGGCCCACAAGTAGGATGTCCGAACTTCGCGAAATCGGTCCGCTCGAGGATACGCAAATTTTGAAAAAATTCGAAAATTCGCGAGAGGACCCATTTAAAACCTACTCTAAAATGAAAAAATCCTCGAAAATACGAGGATTCTTCGAAAAATACGAGGAGTTCTGAAAAATTTGGACGAGGATTCTTGAAAATACGAGGATTCTTTGAAATACGGGCCGGAACGTATTTTCCCGCATTTTCGAAAATACGAGAAATCCTCGTAATTTCGAAAAATTTTTTGAAAAAAACGCGGTTTGGAAAAGTTCGGAAGGCGGAAAAAACGGAAAATAGCGAATCCGCC
>JAACNH010000251.1:0-25000 GCA_019447015.1 Hymenochirus boettgeri | reverse complement strand
TGAAGAACCTACATGTTGGCAAGTAAGAAAAATGTATTTGCTCTGCTGTGGGATTAATAAAACAAGCCATCGGCATTAATGATGGTATCAAGGTATCCAGAGACCGGGGAAAAACATTTTAAAGGAGGACCAATCATTTTCAAGAAATTTTAGTTTTCGAAACGATCCTGCCACTTTTAAGTTATTCAATGAAACTTGCCCTTACCCCTCTGCGGGAAGACCGTTCCACAGCTTTCACCGTTCTCATTGTAAAGGAAACCTCTCCTAAACTGAAGCTGAAACTCTTTTCTTTCCAACCATTAAAGGATGTCCACGTGTCCTCTGATAGACCTATTAGTGAACAATGCACCAGAGAGTTCATTTGTATGGCCCCATTATGATATTGTATACGGTTATCATGTCCCCCGCAAAACGTCGCTTCTCCAAGTAACAGCTCTAACTTGTCATCTGCATGAATAGTCAAGCCCTCCATTACCATTATTAATTTAGTTGCCTTCTCTGAATGCTTCCATTTCAAGATTGTCCCTTTGAAATATACTCACTTTATCCTAACAAGGCCTCTCCAATACAGCCTCCCCATTACAGCTATGATTCTGATAAAAAAGATAGTACACAAGGCTCTTCTCCTCTCATCGCTCTAATCACCTTTCCCATGACGTATAGAGGACTTTTCTTGTGCGCCCCTCCTACTCTCTGCCTAGGCTTATACGTCACTTTCGCCATCACTTCTTATGTCAAACGCAACCTTAAAATCACCTCTTCCGCAAGGTTACAATCTGGACCCGGATACCTTCTACCCCTCTTACTGACCCATCACAGACCGGACTAGCTATAATCCACTGACAACATTAGTTACAGATACTGATCTGTACCTTATGTCTCATCCCCAGTCGTTCAGAAGGTAAGGTTACAATCGGACCTGGACACTTCACCCTCTTACTGACCCATCACAGGACACCGACTAGTTATAATCCACTTGACAACTTAGTTACAGATATGATCTGTCCCTTATTCTCATCCCCATCTACTCTAGACGGTCCGGTTAACAATCTGGACCTGGACACTTCTACCCCCCTTACTGACCCATCACAGACCGACTAGTTATAATCCACTGGGACAACTTCCTTAGTTACAGAACTGATCTGTCCCTTATGTCTCATCACACATCTCCTCTAGACTGTAAGGTACAATCTGGACTGGACACTCACCCCCTCTACTGGACCATCACAGGGGACCCGACTAGTTATAATCCATGGACAACTTAGTTACAGATACTGATCTGTCACCTAATGTCTCTCCCCATCTCTCTAGACTGTAAGGTTACAATCTGGGACCTGGACACTCTCTTTACCCCTCTTACTGACCCATCACAGAACGACTTAGTTAGTAATCCAATGGGGGGGGGGGGGGAAACTAGTTACAGATACTGATCGTCACCTTATGTATCATTCACCATCTCTTCTAGACTGTAAGGTTACAAGCGGGACCTGGACCTGACTACCACTATATGACCCATCACGACCCGAACAGTATAATCCACTGACAACTAGTTACAGATATTGATCTGTCACCTTATGTCTCATTTCCCCGTTCTCCTCTAGACTGTAGTAAGGTTAAAATTATGACCTGGACACTTTTCTACCCCTCTTACGACCCATCACACACCGACGAGTTATAATCCATGACAACTTAGTTACAGATACTGATCGGAACCTTATGTATCATCCCATTTCTCTAGAATGTTAAGTTACAATTCTGGACCTGGAACACTTTACCACTCTACTGACCCATCACAGGACAGAATAGTTATAATCCACTGACAAACGTAGTTACAGATACTGATCTGTCCGTTATGTCTCATCCCCATCCTCTCTAGACTGTAGGTTAAAATCTGGACATGGACACTTCTACCCTCCTACGGGACCCATTCACAGTACGACTAGTTATAATCCAATGACACTATAGGTACAGGATACTGATCTGTCACCTTATGTCTCATCCCCATCGCCTTAGACTTGTAAGGTTACAATCTGGACCAGGACACTTCTACCCATTTATGACCAAACACAGATCCGAATAGTTATAATCAATGACAACTTAGTTACAGATACTGATCGTCACTTATGCTACCCCATCTCCTCTAGACGGCTAGGTTACAAATCTGGACCGGACACTTCTACCCTCTTATGACCCATCCCACGACCGAACTAAGTTATAATCACTGACACTTGTTACAGTAATGATTCTGTACCTTAGTCTCATCCCCACTCCTCTTAGGACTGTAGGTTACAATCTTGACCTGAACACTTCTACCCCTCTTACTGACCCATCACAGACCGACTAGTTTTAATCCACTGACAATTAGTTAAAGATACTGATCTGTCACCTTATGTCTCATCCCAATCTCCTCTTATTAGACGGTAAGGTTACAATCTGGGACCTGGGACACTTCTACACCTCTTAGACCCATCACAGACCGACTAGATACCCACTGACAACTCTTTAGGTTTACAGATACTGATCTGTCACCTTAGTCTATCCCCATCTCCTCTAGACTGTAAGGTGTACAATCTGGAACATGGACACTTCTACCCACTCTACTGACCCATCACAGACCGACTAATTATAATCCAATGACAAACTTAGTTACAGCTACTGATCTGTCACCTTTCTGTTATCATCCCCATCTCCTATAGGACTGTAAGGTTACAATCTGGGACATGGATAACTTCTAACCCTTCTTACTGACATATCACAGACACCGAATAGTATATCCACTGACAACTTAGTTACAGATACTGATCTGCCACTGTTATGTCTCATTCCCCCATCTCCTCTAGACTGTAAGGTTAAAATCTGGACCTGGACACTTCTACCCTCTTACTGACCCATCACGAGCCGACTGTTATAATCCACTGGACAACTTAGTGAAGATACTGACTGTCACCTTTATGTCTCATCCCCATCTCCTTCTAGACTGTAAGGTTACAATCTGGACATGGACACTCTACCCATGGACTGACCCATCACAGAAGACTAGTTTAATAATCCATGACAACTTAGTACAACTACTGATCTGTCACCTTAGGTCTCATCCCCATCTCCTCTAGGACGGTAAGGTTACAACTGGGACCTGGTCACTTCTAACCGCTCTTACTGACTCATCAAAGAACGACTAGTTAATCCACTGACAACTAGTACGGTACTGATCTGTCACATTATGTCTCCTCCCCATCTCCCTCTAGACTGTAAGGTTACAATCTGGACCTGGTCACTTCTACCCCTTTACTGATCCATCCACAGACCGAATAGTTATAAGCCACTTGACAAAGTCGTTCAGATACTGATCTGTCACCTTAGTCTCATCCCACTCATCTAGACTGTAAGGGAACAAATCTGGACACGGACACTTCTACCACTCTTACTGCCCATCACAGAGATCAACTCGTATAATCCATGACAAACTTAGTTAAGATACTGATCTGTCACCTTATGTCTCATCCCATCTCCTCTAGAATGTAAGGTTACAATGGACTGGATCACTTACCCCTCTTAATGACCCAATCACAGACCCGACTAGTATAATCCACTGGACAACTTAGTTACAGATACTGATATGTCACCTGTATGTCTAATCCCCACCTCCTTAGATTGTAAGGTACAATCTGGATGGACACTTCTGACCCCTCTTATACCATCACAGACCGGACTCGTTATTAATTCCACTGACAACTTGGTACAGATATGATCTGTCACCTTATGTCCTCACATCATCTCTCTAGACTGTAAAGGCTCTTGGGCAGGGCCCCTCCATCCTATTGTACCACCAGTAATGCTGTAAACTTACCAAATGAATGTGCTGACCAGCACTTTAGTATTTGCCACCTTGTATTACTTGCACTACCCTTGTATGTTTCCGTATGTATATAATGCAATTGTAAATCGAACCTAAGATGTTGGCGCTATATAAATCAACAATAATAATAATAATAATAATAATATGGGATTCCCAAAAAACTGCACCGCGATTCCAAATGAGGCCTTACCCAGTGCCTTGTAAAGAGGGAGAGAATTACATATCTTTATCTCTGAATCTATTCCCTCTTTATACAAGACAATATCTTGCGAGTTAGCTGGTGCTCCCTGGCATTGTTTGCTACAGCTAAGTCGGTTATCAACCAAAACAACCAAAATCCTTTTCAACAGAGATTGACTACAGAAGCCATACAGGGTGTAGGTGACACAATACCGTTAAACCCTAAATGAGATTACTTTACATAGTAAAATAGTTACATAGGAATAAGGTTGAAATAAAGACAGACGTCCATCAAGTCCACCTATCACCCTTGCTGTCTATTTTGGACAAGGTCTAATTTTACTTGATGGATGAGAATCATCTGTACATTTCCATGCTTGCCTTAAATAGCTTTGTAAACTGAATGAAGCAGTTTCTGCAATAGGAGCTAAGAGTCTCAATAAGCTCAAGATGTGGGATATTGGGAAGAGTAGAACCTTTTAAGTAGTTCTTCTGGCATAAATCAGCCTTCTATCTTACTCATGAAATGGAATGCAAGACTAGGATAGTAGATGTGTAGTTGGCCATGAGCACACAAATGATAGGTAATATGGGTAATTGGCTTTCTGCCCTACACAAGAACCGAGGAGGATTAACTACCCACATCACGCTTGGGTACAAGTGTCCATGACTTCCCCCTAGTGAATTTTCAAGAACAATCATAGTCTGTGAATATAGGATATAAATGAAAGAAGGGTGGCTATTGATCTCGCCATACATATTGAGAGTTTCTATATCTACCAAGAGGAATTTGTGTTTGATGCAACCCCATTATACCATCACATCAATCCCAACAGGTACTTTATTATCTAAAGAGAACCCCCTTACCACCATGGACTGGGGACCTGAATCATTTAATGATGATGGTGACATCCCTGCAGCTACGAGATTATGAGTGTTCAGATCTCAATGGGAAGCTTTAACCTGGTGAAGGTCGGGAGGGTCAACCCAGATGGTTGCAGGAGACAAGTTGTCCTCAATATCAGCTCCATAATGTGGAACCAGAGTTCTCCCAGGTCAGTTTACAGACTGTCAATGTCTATGTAATAGTTAGAAATGAAAAGCATTAAATTCCATCTTGAATTTATTTTACTCCAACTCTGTTGTACGACAGTTGTGAATGATACAATGTGTTGGTTAATCCAACAAGGAGGATCTCAGAGTTTCCTTTCTAATATAAAGTATATAGGATTTCTTTAGGTAAGACCAAGAAAATTTTAAACCAAAATAATAATTTGGTTCACTGTTAGCACGGGAAAATAAATTACTGCAGAAGAAAGATGGAATTGTGCCATGTACACCAATGTTGTGGTGAATCTCTAAAAGGGAAAAGATGTGGGGGGGTTCTGGTAGATAACAGATGGTAAGCTGGTGGTGGAGCCCCAGGGGTCTGTAATAACATGAATTAGTTAATTGCTATGTAAAGGGAGAGTGGGGTTCCCAGTCTTAATAAAAAATAAACATTGTTTCATCCAGGCTAACCTCTCCCAGCTATATTTGTGTTAATAATGTATATGTAAAATGTACCAAGCAGATGTTGGGAATATGCAGTTAGTCTCATCCACACGATGGCTTAATGGGTAAAACTCCTGGAATTGTCCGTTGTTTAAATTAATTATTTCGGTTGCCATCAGGTCTGGGCCATAGGACTGGTGGTGTGTAATTGACTGATTGGTTGCGGTTTAGTAAGCCTGATGATTGGCTGCAGGTTGAAGCTTGGTCATGTTGCACTTCAAAGGGATTTGGGGAAAAAAAGAGCAGCTTTATCCACATGGGGAGCACTAGACAAGCAGACTAGGGTTGGCAGAAGGAAGCTAAGCAAGCGGAGAACAGAGCTAGACACGTGCTTAGTCCTGCCTAGCACTCAGAGACTGTGACACACTACCCTGTCCCTTAGCTTGATAGCAAGGGGACAGGAGCCAGGAAGGCAGACGACCAAGAGAAACCAGCATATGTTGGAGGCAGGGTGTTGCGGAACTACCACGTTAGGTAGAAGACATAAATGGGCACCAGGGTTCTTGAACTTAACAGTATCTTATTTATTAACAGAACAATATTAATAAGTCTTGTAATTAGCACAATAGGGTGACATTGCATAGCAAAGATATCACATAAATATCACAAACAGAGGGATCAGAAACAGTATAAATAACAATCAGCTTGTTAGTGCCACCCAGCTCTCAGGTCACATGTAGTGGAATATTCTACCCCATGTCTGGCACTATGTCCCTATTCTTGGGTGGGATACCCAGACCTCTAGTCCTTACTAAATCTCCTTGTTGGAGCTCGGCTGCTCACTAGTTACCCTACTCCTATCTATCACTCCTGGAGGATCTATAACACAATCTAATCTCACAATTAACTAGGCCTACCTGTATTAAGGTCCGAGTCTCTCCCCTCTCCTCTGGGGAAACTCCAGGAAATAGAGGACTGAGCACATGGCTGCTCTCCCTTTTATACTTTTACACAGTGACCCCTACTGGCCAAATCCTGCCAGAACAAGAAGACTAAAGGGTAACTAGTTTATCAGTTCCCTACATATGCTTGATTTTTAGTGTGTTGGCTATAGGACTGGTATTCCAACGGTTATCTTAAAGTGGTTTAAGGCGACTTTGCACATCTTCCCTTCATATGAGGATTACACAGAATCTATTGAAGGGAACACTATAAACACAAAAGAAGAACAGAAAACATCAGTTCAAATAAACCAAATAGTAATTGTTGTTTCCGCAATAATCAAGTTCAATATAGTAAAGTGAGACCTGTTGCTTTAAAGATGATATAGTGTAGAATATTCACCAGTAGAATATCAAAGTAACAGGTGGTCCAGGGACAGCCACCCAGACCCGTCACTTGGGTCCAATTAAAGCCACTGGAAAAGAAAATGTTTGTCCCCTTCTCCTGGTTCACATCTCAAGATGAAGATAAAAGAAAGCCTGACGCGCTTCATACTTGCATTGTTTAAATACGTCCATCTAGTCAAACCTTCTCAGTAATACGTCATCAGTCAACCTTCTCAGTACCACCATTCCTGCCTAACTGGTGATCCAGAGGAAGGCAAAAAAAAAAAACAAAAAAATTCCTCCTGATCCAAGTGGCAATGGGAAATTTCCCTTTCCCAACTCTACTTATGTATCAATACCAGGAACTTGTAACATTCCTGTTTTGTAGAAACATCCAGCTTTTATTAAACTGACCAATGAACCTGCTATAACAACGTCCACTGAAGACAGTCCATAGCTTTTACCGTTCTCACAGTGACAAAACCTTTCCCAACTCTACTTTATGTATCAATCCCAGAACTTGTAACATTCCTTGTTGTGAGAAACTCATCAGCTTTTATTAAACTGACCAATGAACCTGCCATAAAACGTCCACTGGAAGACAGTTCCATAGCTTTACACGTTCTCACAGTGACAACCCTTTCCCAATTCTACTTTATGTATCAATCCCAGTAACTTGTAAAATTCCTTGTTTGTAGAAACCCATCCAGCTTTTTATTAAAAGACACAATGAACCTGCCATAACAACGTCCACTGGAAGCAGTTCCATAGCTTACCATTCTCACAGTGACAAACCCTTTCCCAACTCTATATTATGTTCATCAATACCAGTAACTTGTAACATTCCTTGTTTGTAGAAACCCCATCCAGCTTTTTATTAAACTGACCAATGAACCTGCCATAAAAACGTCCACTGGAAGACAGTTCCATAGCTTTACCATTCTCACTGACAAACCCTTTCCCCAACTCTACTTATGTATCAATACCAGTAACTTGTAACATTCCTGTTTGTAGAAACCATCCAGCTTTTATTAAACTGACCAATGAACCTGCCATAACAACGTCCACTGGAAGACAGTTCATTTAGCTTTACCGTTCTCACAGTGACAAACCCTTTCCCAACTCTACTTTATGTATCAATCCAGTAACTTGTAACATTCCTTGTTGTAGAAACTCACCAGCTTTTTATTAAACTGACCAATGAACCTGCCATAACAACGTCACTGGAAGACAGTTCCATAGCTTTACCGTTCTCACAGTGACAACCTTTCCCAACTCTACTTTATGTAATCAATCCAGTAACTTGTACATTCCTTTGTTTGTAGAACTCATCCAGCTTTTTATTAAACTGACCAATGAACCTGCCAAACAATGTCCACTGGAAGACAGTTCCATAGCTTTACCGTTCTCACAGTGACAAACCCTTTCCAACTCTACTTTATGTATCAATACCAGTAACTTGTAACATCCTTGTTTGTAGAAACTCATCCAGCTTTTTATTAAACTGACCAATGAACCTGCCATAACAATGTCCACTGGAAGACAGTTCCATAGCTTTACCGTTCTCACAGTGACAAACCCTTTCCCAACTCTACTTTATGTATCAATCTCCATAATTGTAACATTCCTTGTTTGTAGAACTCATCCAGCTTTTTATTAACTGACCATGAACCTGCCATAACAATGTCCCATGGAAGACAGTTCCAAGCTTTACCGTTCTCACAGTGACAAACCCTTTCCACTCTACTTTATGTATCAATCCCAGTAACTTGTAACATTCCTGTTTGTAGAAAACCATCCAGCTTTTTAAAACTGACCAATGAACCTGCCATAAAACATCCACTGAGACAGTGGCACATTCCATAGCTTTACCGTTCTCACAATGACAACCCTTTCCCAACTCTACTTTATGTATCAATCCCAGTAGAACTTGTAACATTCCTGTTTGTAGAAACTCATCCAGCTTTTTATTAAACGACCAATGAACCTGCCATAACATGTCCACTGGAAGACAGTTCCATAGCTTTACCGTTCTCACAGTGAGAAACCTTTCCCAACTCTACTTTATGTATCATCCCAGTAACTGTAACATTCCTGTTTGTAGAAACTCATCCAGCTTTTATATTAAACTGACCAATGAACCTGCCATAACAACGTCCACTGGAAGACAGTTCCATAGCTTTACCGTTCTCACAGTGAGAAACCCTGTTCCCAATCTACTTTATGTATCAAATCCCAGTAACTTGTAACATTCCTTGTTTGTAGAAACTCATCAGCTTTTATTAAACGACCAATAACCTGCCATAACAATGTCCACTGGAAACAGTTCTAGCTTTACCGTTCTCACAGTGACAACCCTTTCCCAACTCTACTTTTGTTAAATCCCAGTAACTTGTAACATTCCTTGTTTGTAGAAATCATCCCAGCTTTTTATAAACTGACCAATGAACCTGCCATAACAATGTCCACTGGAAGACAGTATAGCTTTACCGTTCTCACAGTGAGAAACCCTTTCCCAACTCTACTTTATGTATCAATTCCCATAACTTGTAACATTCCTTGTTTGTAGAAACTCATCCAGCTTATATTAAACTGACCATGAAACGCATAAAAACGTCCACTGGAAGACCAGTCCATAGCTTACCGTTCTCACAGTGACAAACCCTTTCCCAACCTCTACTTTATGTATCATACCAGTAACTTGTAACATTCCTTGTTGTGAAACTCATCCAGCTTTATTAAACTGACCAATGAACCTGCCATAACAACGTCCACTGGAAGACAGTTCCATAGCTTTACCGTTCTCACAGTGACAAACCCTTTCCGAACTCTACTTTATGTATCAATACCAGTAACTTGTAACATTCCTTGTTTGTGAAACTCATCCAGCTTTTTATTAAACTGACCAATGAACCTGCCATACAACGTCCACTGGAAGACAGTTCCATAGATTTACTGTTTCACAGTGACAAAACCCTTTCCCAACTCTACTTTATGTATCAATACCAGTAACTTGTACATCTCTTGTTTGTAGAAACTCATCCAGCTTTTTATTAAACTGACCAATGAAACCTGCCATAAACGTCCACTGGAAGACAGTTTCCATAGCTTTACCGTTCTCACCGTGACAAACCCTTTCCCAACTCTACTTATGTATCAATCCCAGTAACTTGTAACATTCCTTGTTTGTAGGAACTCATCCAGCTTTTTTTAAACTGACCAATGAACCTGCCATAACAACGTCCACTGAAGAAGTTCCATAGCTTTACCGTTCTCACAGTGACAAACCCTTTCCCAACTCTACTTTATGTATCAATCCCAGTAACTTGTAACATTCCTTGTTTGTAGAAACTCATCCAGCTTTTTATTAAACTGACAATGAACCTGCCATAACAACATCCACTGGAAGACAGTTCCATAGCTTTACCGTTCTCACAGTGACAAACCCTTTCCCAACTCTACTTTATGTATCAATACCAGTAACTTGTAACATTCCTTGTTTGTAGAAACTCATCCAGCTTTTTATTAAACTGTCCAATGAACCTGCCATACACACGTCCACTGGAAGACAGTTCATAGCTTTACCGTTCTACAGTAACAAACCCTTCCCAACTCTACGTTATGATCACATCCCAGTAACTGTAACATTCCTCGTTTGTAGGAAACTCATCCAGCTTTTTATTAAACTGAACAATGAACCTGCCATAACAACGTCCACTGGAAGACAGTTCCATAGCTTTACCGTTCTCACCGTGACAAAACCCTTTCCCAACTCTCTTTATGTATCAATACCAGTAACTTGTAAAAATTCCTTGTTTGTAGAAACCCATCCAGCTTTTTATTAAACTGACCAATGAACCTGCCATAACAACGTCCACTGGAAGACAGTTCCATAGCTTACCGTTCTACAGTGACAAACCCTTTCCAACTCCTTTATGTATCAATACCAGTAACTTGTAACATTCCTTGTTTTGTAGAAACTCCATCCAGATTTTTATTAACTGACCAATGAACCTGCCATAACAACGTCCACTGGAAGACAGTTCCATAGCTTTACCGTTCTCACAGTGACAAACCCTTCCCAACTCTACTTTATGTATCAATACCCGTAACTTGTAACATTCCTTGTTGTAGAAACTCATCCAGCTTTTTATAAAACGACCAATGAACCTGCCATAACAACATCCACTGGAAGACAGTTCCATAGCTTTACCGTTCTCACAGTGACAAACCCTTTCAACTCTACTTAGTATCAATACCAGTAACTTGTAACATTCTGTTTGTAGAACTACTCAGCTTTTTATTAAACTGACCAATGAACCTGCCATAACAACGTCCACGGAAGACAGTTCCATAGCTTTACCGTTCTCACAGTGACAAACCCTTTCCCAACTCTACTTTATGTATCAAACTAGTAACTGTAACATTCCTTGTTTGTAGAAACTCATCCAGCTTTTTATTAAACTGACCAATGAACCTGCCATAACAACGTCCACTGGAAGGACAGTTCCATAGCTTTACCGTTCTACAGTGACAAACCCTTTCCAACTCTATTTATATATCAATACCAGTAACTTGTAACATTCCTTGTTTGTAGAACTCATCCAGCTTTTATTAAACTGACCAATGAACCTGCCTAACCAACGTCCACTGGAAGACAGTTCCATAGCTTTACCGTTCTCACAGTGAAAAACCCTTTCCCAACTCTACTTTATATATCAATACCAGTAACTTGTAACATTCCTTGTTTGTAGAAACTCATCCAGCTTTTTATTAAACTGACCAATGAACCTGCCATAACAACGTCCACTGGAAGACAGTTCCATAGCTTTACCGTTCTCACAGTGAAAAACCCTTTCCCAACTCTACTTTTTGTATCAATACCAGTAACTGTACATTCCTTGTTTGTAGAAACCCATCCAGCTTTTTATTAAACTGACCAATGAACCTGCCATAACAACGTCCACTGGAAGACAGTTCCATAGCTTTACCGTTCTCACAGTGAAAAACCCTTTCCCAACTCTACTTTATGTATCAATACCAGTAACTTGTAACATTCCTTGTTTGTAGAAACTCATCCAGCTTTTTATTAAACTGACCAATGAACCTGCCATAACAACGTCCACTGGAAGACAGTTCCATAGCTTACACCGTTCTCACAGTGAAAAACCCTTTCCCAACTCTACTTTATGTATCAATACCAGACTGATCCTTTCCTTGTGTTACTGATCCCATATACCAAAGACTGTATCTCCCATCAGGTTCCTCCCTCTGTGTGCAGTGAGAGCTGTTCTCCAGGATTTCGGAAAGCCATCCGTCAAGGACATCCTATCTGTTGTTATGACTGCATCTCTTGTTCCCAGGGGGAGATTACCAACACCACAGGTTAGTCCCATCCCCAACTGGACCCATAAAAAACCCTCTTTATTATATTATAAAGCAAGAGAGTAAATTTAAATTATCAATAAATATTCTGGCAACCGCTGCTTTTCACAGAAACATGGCATGAGCAAAGAGGAATGACTCAATGGCTGAATATATATTTGTCATTTCTCACATCCTCTTCCCTCCTGCACAGTTCCTCTGTCCGGCTGCGCTGTTTGGACGTCATTGGCTGCTCTTGGCACTCTGCTCCGGCCAGGCCACAGTCGAAGTATTTTGTGGATTCACAAGCGCCACCTCGTGCACTGAGATCTTTGGTGGTATCCGGAGTCCCTGCTCGGTTGTGTGCATGTGCAACTCATTCTTCATACGCGCTCCGTCATTAGCTGCTCCCACTTAGTCAGTGGAGAGACTGTTAATCCAAGTGGACCAATCAACCCCTTTCTTATCTGGTGTCCTTCTCTATTGGGTTCCTTACCCTTTTTATACTTCCCCTGTGCAGCTGTTCCCATTATAGCGTTAAGATTATTCTACTCTCTGTTGACCTTTGGTACGATTACGAACAATCTCTTGCCAGCTGCATGGACCTTCCTTTTGCTACGGTAACTCTGCTATTGTCTGACCCTTCTGTACCACGCTTGTTTTCCTGCCCTTAGGTCTGGACTTGGTTAGTCTGATGCCACCTTGACTGACCCAGTTACTTGGCTGGCCAGCCGGGCGGTTTATTTTCCTCTTCTTATTCTTTCGGTTATTCTCCTCTATCCTTGTCCTGTTCTGATCTGTTCTTGCCATCTTCCTCTGTACCCGTTCTGCTCCTGTTGCGCCACACTTCCCTTGTTGTCCTGGCCCCGGTGTTGATTCTTTGCGTCTTAAGTCCTGGGGACAAACATGTTCGTCTAGGCACTGATTGTCTGGCAAAGGGGCTTGTCCATAGGAGAAGATGGCAGTATTGATTGGGGAAAGCCTGGAATTTGTTGGCGCATTACAATATTAAAAACAGATTTGTCTTATGTTTACCTTAAAAAATGAAGGGCGAACATGCATGGGAGAAAAACATCTATGTTAACTAAACTACCGGGTCCGCACCCCTGAGTTTACAGTAGATCAGCTGGAAGAATTACTTTACCTTGCAGGTCTGGTGCTGCCCCGTCCCTTCTTCACACCAGAATCTGGCCAACAGGAGCTGGACTGACCAAGGAGCGGAAATTAAAGAATTACAGGTAATCTACTGTTAACCCGGGGTTGAGGGCTTAGACAGTGATTCCTCTTGATGGTCTCACACAAAAGCTTTCTCCGTGCCACTAAATCAGGAAACTTTGCAGAGTCTAATAAGGTTGCAGGAGAAAAGCTAAATCATTGACTTACACAAACATTTCTACCGTTCGTACCATTGACCTCAAATCATCCTGGACTTGGGGATTGTTCCATGTCCCTACACCATCTCATTGTAAAAGAGGAATGATTAGGAAATGTAATGGCATAACAAACATAGCAAAAAAATAAATACATAAACTATATTAATTTATTTCAAAAGTGCAATAAAATGTTAAATCTATTAGTTAAACTTTGGTTTGTAATTCTGTGTTCCCATTTCAGATGCAGCTAAATGTGTTAAATGTCCCACTGACCACTGGTCCAATGAAGGTCGGGACACCTGTGTTCCAAAAGTCATTGAATTCCTCTCATATGAGGAACCACTAGGAATAGTCTTGACCATCATGGTGATTGTCCTCTCCTCCCTAACACTCACCATCCTCTTCCTCTTCATTAAATATAAGGAAACCCCCATAATTAAAGCTACAAACAGGGAGCTAAGCTACATCCTACTGGGGTCCCTCACCCTCTGCTTCCTCTGCTGCTTGTTGTTCATTGGTCGGCCATCCACTGTTACCTGCCCTCTGCGCCAGATCTTTTTTATTGCCGTCTTCTCCATCAGTGTCTCCTCAGTCTTGGCTAAGACTATCATGGTCATTCTGGCATTCAGAGCCACCAATCTGGACAGTCCCTTAAGGAAATGGTTAGGACCCAAGATCCCTCGCACTGTGGTGGGACTTTGCTCAGTGGTGCAGGTTGGAATGTGCTTGTTATGGCTTCTCATCTCCCCTCCTTTCCCACAACTGAACATGGAGATTGAGAAACAGAAAATGATATTTGAATGCCATGAAGGACAAACCCTTTTCTTTTATGTAACATTGGGGTTCATGGGCTTCCTAGCGATAGTGAGTTTCCTGGTTGCTTTCCTAGCGAGGAACCTTCCTGGTACCTACAACGAGGCCAAACTGATCACCTTCAGCCTTCTGGTCTTCTGCAGTGTGTGGGTCTCCTTCATCCCGGCCTATCTGAGCACTAAGGGGAAATACACTGTAGCTGTACAGATATTCTCCATTCTGGCCTCCAGCTCAGGGCTTCTCATCTGTATTTTTATCCCCAAATGCTACATCATACTACTGAGACCTGAAATGAACACAAGAGAGACTTTAACTGGAAGAAAATAACATTAATACGGTTTACCAGAAATACAAGTCATGTGAAATACCATAAATAATTTTTAGTTTAGGTTCCATTTTATCTGCTGTATCACATGTTGTCTAATCTTCTCATATACATGTTTGTTTGTTTGGTTTTTTTGCTTTTTATATGGATTGTTAATAGATTGTCATCATTCAGAATGTTATGTTACCACAACCTGATGATTACACACCTGATCTAAAACATAGGAATGACCAGGATGCACTTCATTGTATATAACACGATACCTGAAGAAGGGAGCTATATTGCCATACCACGATTCTTCCATGTGAGCAGACATCGCAGGAGCCCTTACCCCAGACACATGGAAAATTATCCAACATCATCCAAACATAATGACTTTTACGAGTCCCACTTCAAAGGAATTTAAATGTATTTTATTGTGAACCAGACATGAAAACTTTGATTGTGAATAACATGCAGTAAAATATACAATTAAAGGATATGTAAAAGGTAAAAACAATTTTAGCTTACTGGACAGCTGTGGCTTTTAATATAAAGTTGTATCATTTTTTTTGTTCTTCTCCTTTCCGCCTGCAATATTGTTTGAGGAAGGAGATTTTGGAGATTTGCACAATCCCGTGGGGGAGGAGCTAAAAGCACCATTTCAGAGGAGGAGGAAGCAACATTCAAGGAGTAAAGGTATTCTATGGGAGGGGATTAGAACAAAAAAAAGTATACACCTTTATATGTAAATCCACAGCTATCCAGTAAGCTAAAGTTGTTTTTACAGTGTACATATCCTTTTAGATTTTTTTTTTATTATAGGCATCTCATTCAATCTACTTTTTCAGTATAAAAAGGGGAATAGATTCAAGGTAGAAAATATTATTTTCCTTCTGTAGGCAAGGTCTAATTTAAATTAGTTTTGGAATCTTTTGGACAATATTGGCCTTCCATTGTAACGTTACTGTCTTGGTGGCACTGTACTGTAACACAGGTTTAGGTTTTTTACCTGTTTTAGCCTACTGGTGGCAATAGATTTCGGAACGTGTAACCTTGACCTCCAGACTTCTGCTCCTCTTGTGCCCTGCTCATCCAGGGACTCTACCTCCCTTGCATCCCATACCTGACCTCCTTGGCTCCTATTTGTTTGGCATTCTGACTCTTCAGCCTTTTCTGTTCCCTGTCTCTGTTCACTAGTTTTTTTCCTGGTTATTACTTTTGGTTCCTTATTATTTTCTTATTTCCATTTCCTTTTTTTTTTTAAAGGGCAATTTATAGTCTTTAAACCCCAACCCCTTGAAAATACCCAGGGGGAGGATCTAAATTCATCATCCCTGGATAGTCTCTTATCCCAGATATACTAACTTATACTTTCTTTCACTGTCCTGGCCTAACTGGTCTAAATCATTTGACAGTGACATGTCTTCCCATTGGCCAGATCGTAGACTTCTTTGACATGTGGAACCAGACAGGAGCAGCAAGGCCAGATTTTGGTAGGTTTATCTGGAGACAGAGACAGGGCAGGGTGGGGAGAGGCGTGGCAAGGGGGCATGGTGAAGGGGCGTCATGTCAGTGATGTCACACAAGGGGGTAGAGTTTGCATCACAGGAGTTGGGGGAGGCGGGGTTAGGGCATTCTGGGGGAGTGATGGAGGCATTCCAGGGGCGTGGTGGTCAAAAGGGGGTGTGACTGGGAGATTAGAGGTTCCTCTCCATCGCGAGACAACCCCAGAATGCGGGAGACTCCCGCGAGATGAAGGAGGGGTGAGATACCTGGCATACAGTAGTAAGTTACATTATTAAAGTGAATTTATACTAATTGCCCATTGCTACATTGATACTATAAATACTATAAATGGCTCTGTGCTAAGTGAATCCCTGTTGGAAAGGGATCTTGGAGTTTTGGTGGATAACAAACTTAAAGGTAGCAAGCAGTGCCAGGCGGCAGCAGCCAGAGCCAGCATGGTATTGTCTTGTATAAAGCGAGGTATGGATTCAAGGGAGGAAAATGTAATTCTCCCTCTTTACAAAGCATTGGTAAGGCCTCATTTGGAATATGCAGTGTAATTTTGGAATCCTGTGTACAAAAAGGACATCTTTGAAATGGAAAGGGTTCAGGGCAACTAAATTAATAAGGGGATTGGGGGAGCTTGAATATGAAGAGAGACTGGAAAAGTTACAATTATGTATGCTGGAGAAAAGGCGCTTGCGTGGGGATATGATTACTGTGTATAAATACATTAACGGGACATACAATAAACTATCTGGGGCATTGTTCACCAATAGAACATGTCAGAGGACACGTGGACATCCCTTAAGACTTGAAGATAAAAGGTTTAGGCTTCAAGCTCGGAAAGGGTTTTTCACTGTGAGAACGATAAAGCTATGGAACTGTCTTCCAGTGGACGTTGTTATGGCAGGTTCATTGGTCAGTTTAATAAAAAGCTGGATGAGTTTCTACAAACAAGGAATGTTACAAGTTACTGGTATTGATACATAAAGTAGAGTTGGGAAAGGGTTTGTCACTGTGAGAACGGTAAAGCTATGGAACTGTCTTCCAGTGGACGTTGTTATGGCAGGTTCATTGGTCAGTTTAATAAAAAGCTGGATGAGTTTCTACAAACAAGGAATGTTACATGTTACTGGTATTGATATATAAAGTAGAGTTGATCCAGGGAAATTTCCGATTATACAGACTGCAGTGGAAATGTTTGTGAAGGTTCTCATTCATCCAGGTCATGTTATATCTGTAATATTCATTCATCCAGGTCATGGTATATCTGTAATATTCATTCATCCAGGTCATGGTATATCTGTAATATTCATTCATCCAGGTCATGCTATATCTGTAATATTCATTCATCCAGGTCACTGTGTATCTGTAATATTCATTCATCCAGGTCATGGTATATCTGTAATATTCATTCGTCCAGGTCACAGTATATCTGTAATATTCATTCATCCAGGTCACGGTATATCTGTAATATTCATTTATCCAGGTCATGGTATATCTCTAATACTTATTCATCCAGGTCATGGTATATCTGTAATATTCACTCATCCAGGTCACGGTATATCTGTAAAATTCACTCATCCAGGTCACGGTATATCTGTAATATTCATTCATCCAGGTCACGATATATCTGTAATATTCATTCATCCAGGTCACGGTATATCTGTAATATTCATCCATCCAGGTCATGGTATATCTGTAATATTCATTCATCCAGGTCACGGTATATCTGTAACATTCATTCATCCAGGTCACGGTATATCTGTAACATTCATTCATCCAGGTCACGGTATATCTGTAATATTCATTCATCCAGGTCACGATATATCTGTAATATTCATTCATCCAGGTCACGGTATATCTGTAATATTCATTCATCCAGGTCACGGTATATCTGTAATATTCATTCATCCAGGTCACGGTATAATCTGTAATATTCGATCCATCCAGGTCACGGTATATCTGTAATATTCATCCATCCAGGTCACGGTATATCTGTAATATTCATCTATCCAGGTCACGGTATATCTGTAATATTCATCCATCCAGGTCACGGTATATCTGTAATATTCATCCATCCAGGTCACGGTATATCTGTAATATTCATCTATCCAGGTCACGGTATATCTGTAATATTCATCCATCCAGGTCACGGTATATCTGTAATATTCATCCATCCAGGTCACGGTATATCTGTAATATTCATTAACCCAGCCAATCAGAGATGCGTCTGCTGCAATACCCCCTTCGTGGGTACAAAGGATTGTAAGTAGAGTTTTTTTAATAAACAGACTTAGCGGTTTGGGGTGGGTTAAGGTGCCCTACAATATATTAAGAGTTTTTAGAGGTAGGGCACCTGGCAGCAAAGATGTGCTACACCAACGTATGGCCCAGCAGAGAAGAGCCAATTACTTGGGTCAGGACTCAGCCGTGTACCTGCATCTTAAGGACATAGGTTTGCAAACCTGGTTCATACAGACCTACTGGGACCTGGTATTTGATTAACTGATCAGTAATCTGATGGTCAGGAATAAAAAAACACAATATTATGGCACAATAGATCCATTGGTATTTACTAACATGACCTAATAGTCAGTTTGGGTGGTCGGTTTGATAACTTCCTATAATGCGGCCAGATTAACCAAAACACCATCGGTGGAGGTTAATTGGACAGAATAATGAGCCCGAAAAGTCAACTATAAAGATGGATGGGGAGAAACCAATCCATACAAAGACTGTGAAAACAAATGTGTTTAATTAACACATGCACCTTTATCAACCATAGTGAATGAAGTGTCCTTATTTAGTGACAAAGCAAACCTAGGGATAGGCCTTGGACCAGACCAATCGTCTAGTCAGTATAATTAGCAGGTGTGTTCCCTTCTAAACTTGTATGAATGTTCCTACCAGGACTGGAACTTGGCAGAGGTCCCGAGACTTCCTCCCTTGACATCAGCTCAGGTCAAACAGGAGAGAGGGGAAAACGTATTTTCTTGGGGGCTTCCTGTCCTGTCGGGACTTGTGTCATATAAACAGGGGCTTGTGCCTGTTGTGTAGTATATGTGTTTGCCACCATTGTTATTTTCTTGTGTACTGATACAGTGGCCACCTGCCATTAGGGTAGTTTCACTAATAAATTACTGTTTATAACTTAACTTCTTTAGGTTTTAGTTCTTCATTAAATTTCACTGTTCCTGCAGGATTGACATTGAACGTGACCTTATTAACACTACATCATGTGCTATTTCTCTATGATACTGATTCCTTAACTGGGTGGAAAAGCCTCGGGGATGTTAATTCCCTACATGGCCCATGGCTACTGGTTCCTCTTACTCATCACTTTCCTGTATCTCCTTCCAACCATCTCCACCTGGTGTCACCATCACTACCCTCCAATTATATCCTATTCCCCAGGGATTGAAAGGACAGGCCGTGTAATTATGGGAGGCCAAGTCTGTAATTAACAAGCCGTCTATTACTATTAGTTACTGTGTTGGTTATGACACCCAAGGGACTGTAATAAGGAAACAATTTCATATAATCACAGTGTAGGATAATCTACTATTAAACCACTCTACAAACCCTAGATACAAAGCAATGTACAAATATATATCTTATCATACAATATTGTCCACTCCGAAGGAGTCCTTAGGGAACTGCAGGAGATTGTAATAAAATGGAATAGAACTTACAGACTGAAAGTTGAATGAAATCACTGTGGGGCTCTGTCTATAGATCTCCGAACAGAAAAAAGACGTAAGTATGACAGATACTAAAAAACAGGCTAGTTATAGCCACCCTCACCAAGCTGCCACCATCACAACTAATTGCACCTTTGTTCAAATAAAGGCAACTATAGTGATCAGGAAAGTAGGGGACAAAACCTGGTTGTGATATGCTAATTGGGACTTTTAAGGGTACATAATTGCCAACAGATTCTTGTACAAGTCATTCTGAATTGAGAAAGCCAGTTGGATGACTAGCAAAACGTCTTCAACAACTAAACTTTAAGTCCCATTGATCTAACTAAATACAACAGATAGTTTCACAGTGTCACCGTTCTCACTGTAAAGAAACTTTTCTTAAACTGAAGATAAAACTTCTTTTCTTCCAACCTTAAAGGATGTCCACGTGTCCTCTGATATGACCTATAAGTGAACAATGCACCAGAGAGTTCACTGTATGGGCCATTAATATATTTGTATAAGGTTATCATGTCCCCACGCAAACGTTGCTTCTCCAATGTAAACAGCCCTAACTTGTCTAATCTACCTGCATATTCAAGCCTCTCCATTCCCCTTATTAATTTAGTTGCCCTTCTCTGAACTGCTTCCATTTCCAAGATGTCCCTTTTGTATATGGGATTCCAAAACTGCACCGCATATTCCAAATGTGGCCTTACCAGTGCCTTGTAAAGAGGGAGAATAATATTTTTCTCCCTTGAATCTATTCCCCTCTTTATACAAGACAATATCTTGCTAGCTCTAGCCGTTGCTACCTGGCATTGTTTGCTATAGCTAAGTCTGTTATCTACCAGAACCCCCAAATCTTTTTCCATTACAGATGCACTTACCACAAAGTTATTTATGGTGTAGGGGGCACAGGGATTATTAAATCCCAAATGCATCACCTTACATTTATCAACATTGAATCTCATCTGCCATTCTGCTGCCCATTGTGATAATCTATCTAGGTCTGCTTGCAGCACTTGCACATCATTGGAAGTTTCCAAAGCTCTGCATAATTTAGTGTCATCAGCAAACACAGAGACCTTGTTCTCAATGCCCCTTCTAAGTCATTTATAAACAGATTAAACAGAAGTGGCCCCAGTACAGAACTTTAGCCCACTCCGCTTAGACCTTTCCCATATAGATGTAGCTCCATTGGGCACTTTATCAGTATATCACCTTTAGATGAACCTTCACCTTATTAGGGCCAATCTCTTCATACGAAAGCTGAGTGTGATTCCAAGGCAGCATGACTCACGTTCACTGTCGGGTGGACATCTTTATTACTAAACAGAGATACCGAATGACCTTTTTGAGTGGAAACATCTTGACTTCAGAGCTCAAATCCAAATTCAATACTGGGCCCATCACTTCCACCCCTGGAACCGAGGGAAAAAGTCACAATATCTTATTTTATCTTTTGCAAAACACACACTTTATTACAGTATTCGGACTAACACAGAGTCATTTTCAAGTACAGTAATAGGTGTGTCATACAAACACACACATATATATATATATACTAGTAAAGAGTGCCCGTTGGTGCACAGTGGATATTACGTGTGTATGTTTTGCTATGTGTGGTTGCAGTGCTCACAGGAACCATCAGGAAACATCCAGGGGGAAATAATAAAATTAGTCTGAAGGTCCTAAAAAAAACACCAAATAATCGCATCCTATTAAATGAACAAACACACACTTATATCCTCCCTTACCTATACTATCTGCCAGCTAGAATATAGAGGGTCTATTTGGAATAAACATGCAGGTATGAGAACTGACCCAGGCAATCTAAACAGCACCTTTGGCCAATCAAAAGCAGCCCATACATATATCCGATTTCACTTTCCCGACTGAGTGATCCCGCGACATTAGACCGATCCTGCAAGAACCGCCTGTCTGTGGCATAGAAGAATGGGAAAGGTGGTTCTGTCAAGATCAAAGTAATATTACATGAGTGCTTGGTTGGATAGGTAAAATCGGATATATGTATAGCCACCTTAAATCCTATACAGTATCCTGAATCCGCATGCTGGAAGGAAGTTGAAGGCGAACAGCCACTGGGCCGATTAATTCCAGGATAGAAAAAGGACCAATAAATTTGGGTCCCAGTTTGGAGGAAGGAACCCGTAGGTTAATATGAGCAGCAGAGAGCCATACTTTGTCTCCGACAGAATACGCTGGGGGTTCTCTACGTCTCCTATCTGCTGCAGTTTTTTGCACCAAAGCAGATTTCTGAAGGCACTGGACACAGGCAAGGTAGGTACTGGATACAGGCAAGGTAAGTATTGGATGCAGGCAACTGGATGCAGGCAAGGTGAGACACTGGAACCAGGCAAGGTAAGTATTGGATGCAGGCAACTGGATGCAGGCAACTGGATGCAGGCAGGGTGAGACACTGGACACAGGCAAGGTAGGTACTGGATACAGGCAAGGTAAGTATTGGATGCAGGCAACTGGATGCAGGCAAGGTGAGTATAAGGAGCAGGATCCAAGGCAGGTAAGTACAGGAGCCAGGGAGGTAGCGGAATGCTACAATCGGGCACCGGGTCCAGGAGGACACCGGCTTTTAAAATTTCGCGCCGCCCGGCGTGTCGGCGGCGTGACGTCATGACGTCGACGCCGCCCACCCGGAAGTGCAGTGCGGCGCGGGACCGGAGCGGCAGGTAAGTTCGTGACAGGAATAAAGACATTTTCCTGACTTACAGACATTAAAAGCCCATGGTCATGCTTTAGCGCTGCCTACCCAAGGGTTTGAACATGCAAGTGATTCATCTGCCCTTCCCTTACATCCATAGCTATTAGACTATTGGATTAGGGAAGCATTATATGGGTCGATTGGTTGGCGCAACGTTAATGCCCACTTTGCGGCAGCAGCGCGAGTACCAGAAGAGGCACGCGTGCGGTCGTTTCAAAGTAATTTACCAGAGGTTGCGTGCCTTTACACGTAAGTATTAAACACCAACTAATAGCGGGCGATAAATACTTATGTGCGGGTGAGATTCACCCAAAATCACACACAATCATGGTAAATCCCGTACGGGAGATTTGCCCAGAGAGCTTGTACCTTTGGGTGAATCTCCCTGTTAGAGTCATAAACCTTACCATATTTGCACTCACTTCCAAATACCACCTACCTGGCAGTTATAATCTATAAAGTCTAAAGGTTCGTGCACACGTGATCGCCGGTGCCGACGCATGACGTGTGCGAACGGCCGGTTCGGATTATATTCATGCCGTGTATCGACAGAACGGCCATTTTAGCCAATAAAGTGCCCGTACATGGTACAATTATCAGCCGCTCGTACACATCGTGCGTCACGGCACCCGCGATCACATGTGTGTATGAACCTTAAGGCTGGGTAAACACCAGTAAGGAACCAATAGTGCCACGGGTTGGTCGGCTGGAAATATGTGATGGTGTGGGGCGGCCAGCCGCGACCGAGTTCGGTCGTCCGTATCAGACAAATGGGTCAGTTAGTAAATCACGGCCAATCATGCAGTTCCCTATGGGACCACATGATCAGTCTGTCACATGCGCTGCTGGCTGCACCCACTGTTACTGTGATCAACAGTCACCTGTCCTGGCAGGGCTCTCACACAAAGCAGATGCTCAGTTGGGACACATGTATTATATGTATCCAGACATGTATTATATGTATCCAGACAAAATGGTATTAACCTGCAGATCTGAACACAGATCCAGACAATCCTGCCACAATGTGCAATTCAATCTGAACAGCTCCATTGGACATCCTGAGACCCTATACAGGATCCAGAATAACATGCTAGGTTCATACTTATTGGTAATTACCACAGCAAGTTCCAGATTTACAGTCACTATGGGGTTAGGAAACACAGGATTCTGATTAGCTTGAGAAGTGATGGAGAGGTTTGGATAAAGGAGCTAAAAGCTCCCCACAGGGTATAAAATGAAGTAGAGCCTTCTTATAACTGAAGGTACCTGACAGCCTCATGTTTAATATATTAATATTGGGGTAAAAACTGCCCATTTCTCTAAGAATGCTGGGTAGTTTCAGAGACATGCAAAGTCATTTAATCATAAACAGACACTTCCTGTCTAGCAAACAGAAACTGGATTGTCTCATTACTTTCTATGGAGGGGGGAGGGGGAGTAAATGTGAGAGTCTGAAAAATGTTCTAATTGGCTAAGACTGTCACATGTTTTACAAACAGCACATAACTGGGTGTAATACAGGAACTTCCTTATACTTCCTGTCTTGTCATGGACAGTGCCTAAGAGAATGTTTTGATTGGCTAACAGTGGAAGATCAGAACCTCTCATTGGATGTTAGTAAAATTCCACTTCCTTTTAGTGTCTACATGGAGACCCTGTAGAAATCCTGGGGGTGTGTCTTAATCTACCATTTGGAGTTTTCCATTCAAACTTAGGGGTGTCCAGTAAAGTAAGTTTAGTTTATTAATTGTATATAAATTGTTTTGTAATTCAGTAGTAGGTAGTAGTACAATACTTTGTATGGTGTTATTTCTTATGGTGATTTTAATTAAATAGTGCTAATTACACACATACATATGGACCTTTCCTATGTGTAATAATGCTATATACCCCCACCTAGTTAGTTGCTCCTAAAAACTCAATGCAATCTCCTTAAAAATATATAAATTTATTTATATAATATAAGGGATAAGGGATATATATATATAACCTACTGCACACCAATACGAAGATTATGTGGACTCTGTGTTATTTAGGAACATGTAATAAATGGCCCTTGTGTTGCAGTAAATATCCCTGTGTCTGGTGACATTGTCCCTGTGTCTGGTGACATTATCCCTGTGTCTGGTGACATTATCCCTGTGTCTGGTGACATTGTCCCTGTGTCTGGTGACATTATCCCTGTGTCTGGTGACATTATCCCTGATCATCCAGGTCACGGTATATCTGTAATATTCATTCATCCAGGTCACGATATATCTGTAATATTCATTCATCCAGGTCACGGTATATCTGTAATTTTCATTCATCCAGGTCACGGTATATCTGTAATATTCATTCATCCAGG